>JAUJYV010002040.1:0-14136 GCA_033995625.1 Ophyiulus pilosus
GGGGCTGGAACGGATTAATGGCATTTCAATTAATTTCAATGGGGAAAATTGCTTTGAGATACGAGCAAATTGACATATGAGCAAGGTTACAGAACGAATTAAACTCGTATCTCGAGGTACCACTGTACTTGTATAAAGCTCCATTTCATAATTACTTGTATTTATCATATTGCACTTTAATTTAGAAAACCATAATTCGTAGGACCAATTTTAATTTATCAAGGAATTTTAAAGAAAATGTATACTTTAATTTCCACAAACATCCCTATTAGTACTGCTAAATTATCCCTTGCCCAATATATAGGCAGGACCCAACAGTTAAAAACAACCCGGGTGGTAAGTGTGTCTGTCCTCAGTGGCATAACTACAATTGTTGAGCCAAGAAGCAACATTTATTTTTGGGCTTGCCCCTCCGGCCACAAAGAATTGCTAACGTTTTCTACATGCTAGTTATGCCGCTGACTGCATTTTGTAAGTCGCGCGTGTGCATCGAAGTTTGCCATCGACCAACTTGTATTCGTCCATTTGAACCTCGGACACCTCATTAATCATTCGAAGGATTGAAAGCAGGGTTGTCGAGCCCCGCAAACTCGGTCTTCTCATTTCTCTGAGCCAGCCGGCATTTACTATTTACTTCGTGGATCTTGCCCTTGGATTGGTTCGCTTCTTTGGCGATACCGCCATTCAGGTTATGATTGCCTTGTACCAAAGTCACCACGCTATTGTTCTCTGTGGACTTCTTGGTGTTGTCCTCATTTTGACCGTAACTGGTAAGCTGGATGCCGTTAATTTCAGTGGTAATTTCACTGGCTTTCCTGCGCCGCTCTTGCTGCTCAATCAAAAATTCCTGGTAACTTGACCCAAGTTTTTTGTCTGAAGGGCCCCAGTCTTTATTGGGTGACTTGGCCACCACCACTTTCTGCGAATTAGAAGAAAATCTTTGATAACTTATCAAATGGCGAAAAGGTATATAATGATGAATACGATTATGACTGGCCATAGGTAGAAACCCTACTATATTTTTGTTAAACATGAGTGGTGGTTGTGAAAGATTAAATATTTCCAATTATATGATAGGCCTAGTAATATATATGATACGAAAATGAATTAGTGTAATTAAAGGTTCATTTACTTAATCCATTACGTGTCCGCTCTTTCTCCATTCAATAGGGTGATTAGTACACAAAGAAACAGTTAACATACCGTTACAAAAGGGAGGAACCACAGACTGAACTGGCAATGAACTAACTGAAGTCATGCGCACTCATGAAGTTCATTAAGTTCATTGGTAGTTCAGTCTGCCGGACATGCATGGCACAATATTATGCAGTGAAAATTCGCATGAAGGGTAATATATAACTATAAGTTACAGGACTGATGGAATGAAAGCGCAAAATACGTTTGTAATTACACGTATAATAGAGAGTTTGAGTCAGCCAACGCCTTGACGTTAACCTTAACGTTAACGGCGGGAAGTGAGGAGCCACGGACTTAACTACCCAATGAACTCAATGAACGTCATGAGTGCGCGTGACGTTCAGTTAATTCATTGGATAGTTAAATCCTTGGCTCCTCCCTTCCTGCCGTTAAAGTTAACGTTAAGGCGTTGGCTGGCTCTCTGATATATATGCAGGGGGTCAAGGCCGTATGATATCACATGTTTTGGGGAGAGGATAAGGTATAAAATCCTGTGGTGAACTATTTTGACCATATGTTTAGGATCGCCAATATGAAACAGTGTCGAGAATTGGCCACGGTCAAATACTTGTAGAAATTTCATTTTAACCTAAAAAAAAATTGTATTTTTAATCCAGAAAAATTGTGCTTTTATCTTGAAAATGGTAGTTTTAAAATAAAATTGCATTTTAAAATAAAATAAACTGCTGTGCTAAATTAGCGCATCACCCAATGTTTTGCAGATAACGTTATTGAGTGTGGACATATTGTTGCACATGATACACGTGGGTAGTAATCAGAGTAAAAGACACTGACGTTGACAGTGTTTATTGTGTATAAACTCCATGATACTAATATCGTCACAAATGCCAATGCATGAGTCATGAAAAACAATTGCAATTTGGTAATTATGGTTTCCCATACGAAAATGTTCTGTAGAAATTCTGCAGAATATATTGTCAGTCCAATTTATGCAGTATTATGCAAGATATCTGCATACACCTGTTTGCAAGCATTAGTTGCATAATAACTCTGTCAGATTTGTTGCAGAATGTCTGCATAAACCTGTTTGCAAGCATTAATGCATAATTACTCTGTCAGCTTTGTTGCAGAATGTATGCATAAAGAAAATGGCATAAATATTTCTGCAAAATTGTTTGTTCATAAATCAACATACACAGTGCAGCACGATAAACATTATGCAGCATACTTCCATAAAAAATTTTAAAAAAATTACTAAAAGAATTGGTTATGCAAAATACACTCTGCAGAAATCTACCGTTATAATTTCATGTATTTTCTGTACATAACTGCACTAGAGGTGGTGATTTACCAGGATAAATAAAACGCAGAATGTTCTTTAAATATATATACATATACCGTCGAACCCGCTTAATTACACAAACCGGATAAATGCACATATTTTTGCAAGCTCCATGTGCAACTTTTGTATGGAATTGTAACAGGACAATTGCATAAACCGGTTAATTGCAAATTTTCGTCTTGCCTGGTCATTGTACAATTAGGCGGGTTCGACTGTACAGACAAATTCTCTTTCATAAACATTATGCAAATTTACAATTTCTAAATTATTTGCAATACGTACGGTCGAACCGTACAGTGTTTCTGCAAGCCGAAAATGTGCAATTAAGCGGCTTATGCAGTTATCCGGTCACAATTCCATACAAAAGTTGCACATGGGATTTACAAAATATGTGCATTTATCCGGTTTGTGCAATTAAGCCGGTTATGCAGTTATCCGGTCACAATTTCATACAAAAATTGCACATTGGGTTTGCAAAAATGTGCATTTATCCGGTTTGTGCAATTAAGCGGGTTAAAGCAGTTATCCGTTTACAATTCCATACAAAAGTTACACATGGGAAGTGCAAAATATGTGCATTTATCCGGTTTGTGCAATTAAGCGCTTTTTGGTAACAATTCTATACAAAATGGGACAGCAGTGACAAATTTTGGCATATTATTGCATATTGCAATCGTATTCAAAATCGGCAAAAATGACTTAGAAAATTTTTAACTATTTCCATTAGGGTTGCATACAAACTCGCATCTATACCTATTCAATGCAGTTTTGGAAAAGAATCATCGGTAGGTAAGTGGTGTAGGTGTTGGACTGGGAACTACTAGTACTAGGGTTCGTTCCCTGCTAGGTGCAGTTTTTTGTTTTGTTTATTCTCGTTTATCCCCAGTTTTTTTGCTTTTAAAGTTAAGGGATACATGGAAATATGGGTCCCATAATCCAATTGAATAGGGTCCCATAAGTGGAAATTTTCACTTGTGCAGATTAAATTCTGGCAATTCTATTCTGCAGAAGATATGACTCACTTTGTGCAGCAAAAGTATCACTAATGCTGCAAAATTATTTTGCAGAATAAACATGGCACATTCTGCAGAATTTCTGCAGACTCTTTTTCGTATGGGTTAACAATAACATGCACCCCCTTCTCTTGGCCTTATGATCTCATTGAGCCTATTGGGCATTGAAGAATTCACATTGTCTAGAGTCTCTTAAGGAATGTTCTCCCATTCTTCAAATGTTGCCTGCCCGAGCTCCATTAATGTACTTGGCAGTGGTATCCTGTCTCTAAGGCGTCTACCCATCACATCTCAGACATGCTAAATTGGATTAAAATCTGGACTTCTTGCTGGGATTGATAGGACTGCAATACAGACCTCTTCAAGATACTCTTGAACCACACCAGCTGTGTGTGACCTAGTATTGCCATGGAGCAACAAAAGTCTCACCAATAAATGGTGCAAAAGGCACTACATATTGTTCCAGGATGTCTGTGATGTACCTCTGTCCATTCAGGGCGCCACCACATAGCCTTTAAAGATCTACGCAGGCATCCAAACAAATTCCACCCCAGACCATAATGGAGCCCCCTCCATAAAGGACTCACGGGGAAACTATTCAATGAGCATATCTCTCTTTTGGTCGTCTCCACACTGTTACCCTTCCATCAGTTGAGTGGAGAGCTAATCATGACTCATCTACAAAGAGAATAGATCTTTAGGTATCTATATTCCAGTTAACATGTTGTTGTGCAAACCTTAGCCTGGCTACTCGGTGAGCCCTAATGAGAAGGGGGGGGGGGCATGTAGCACGTCGCCTTGAAGTACAGCCAGCTTCCCACAGTAACCTTTTAACAGTAGACGGTGAAACGTGGACATTTCTGACGTCCTCAACTTGTCCTCTCAATTTTTTTTTCAAATTGTAGTGTAAAGAGCCATGATTTTTTTAGTTATTATACAGGTTATCATATACTCTATTTAAATCAGTAAAAAGTTTAGTTATCACAAAGATGTTTTTTTTTCAATTTGTATTGGCCATGATTGAAAATTAATGTACATTGATGTCTTTACATTGATGTAAAGAGTCATGATTTTCTACCAATCACCAAAACACATTCAAACATTTCACAGGGAGAAAAAACTGCAAAACCTTGTCAAAGAGGGAAGCTGGGTTATTAATAGTTATGACATTCTAGACCTTTAAACAGTAGCAGCTCACGTATAGGCACTGTGGAACTGCAGCACCCCAATTTCCACTTCATATTACCGATAAAATTTAATATAATGATTCAATGAGCCCTTTTTTCTTAAATTAATTATTTAAACTTGTACTATATATATAACTAGTAGCCATCCCCCACTGGGGGACCCCCAGTTTATTCGAAAATCTTTGTATGGAACTGTGCGTTTCACGGTTCCAACAGCGTGGAATTTGATTGTTGTGCTCATGTGCACATAGGAAGCTGCACGTGAAGCTGCGAGGGAGAGAGAGCACTGCCGCTCCCGCAGTTCCAATCGTTTGACTGTTGTGCGCATGTGCACACAACTTTCTGGAGCACACCCTCACTAATTTTGGCTACGAGCCGCCACTGCCTTTGAAACCAATGTTTGACCTTCAAGTGCCTTGCAAATGACAATTAATTAAGAAGAGTAGAACCAATATTGAATGATAACATGTGTTTCAATAATGTTATATACAAAAATGTATAGGTGATGCATATGTATAGGTATTTTGCACAGAAATTTATGTATATTGATGTGTAAATCCCGATACATTTTGAATAGCACTGAAAGCATATGTATATCAAATTGCTAGCTATTTAAAAAGCATGCAGACTACATTTAAATGAGTTGAAAAGAATGTTGGGTGTATGCTTACCTCCTTGAAAGTGGGAGCCTCTGTTTTGAGTGTGTACACCAAAGACCAGAACGGAATTTGGATAACAGAGATCAAAAATAGTAACCAGCCGATTCCGTTGGCCCAAGATGGGTAGCTGTAGTCTTTGCCATATTTCAGAGGTTTGTAATCCACAATAGAATACATGAAAATAAACTGAAAATATGGAAAAATGTTATGGCAGGTTTTTAAATTAAGATAACATGCCTGCAGTGGCATAGCAAGAGCCCAGGATGGTCCATGAGTTTTCTGCCCCTCTCAATTACTAAAAAAATACTACAGAATAATTGCATATTTAATGAAGAAAAACCTTGTTTTCAATTTTAAAACATCGAATTTAAAATAAGCAGTTGTCTGTTTTTAGCAGTTTATTCTCCAATATGGTGTCCCTTGGTAGGACAAATGTAGTGATGGGTTCTAAAGCCCGGTCTCCACCAGAAATCCTCTGAGTGGATCCTCAAAAAGTTGACTTACCTGATTTTTTGTCACGTGTCAGCATCATTATGACGCGTTTTCGCGTGAGGAAAAATTTTCCAGTCCTCATTTCGGCAATCGCTCGGGAGGCGGTCGAGATCAAAGAGAAAAAATGATGTTGTCTCATCAAGACTGTAGCACTGCTGTCTGTTATATTTTAGTTCAATTGAAGACCAGCGTGCAGTCAATTTTCTTGCAACGTGAATATAATATTTTGGATATAATTTAGTATTTTTTATAAAATATAACGATATAAATGAATCCTTATTAACATAAATTTGTTCATTCTGATTCATTCAGACTAAATGTTCGTCATTGACACCCTGCACGTTAAATAGGATTCATTTGTATCGTTAAATTTTAATAAAAATACTAAATTATATCAAAAATAACCCTTACAAAAAATGTAGGTATCATACTAGTTAAATTGTAGTATCCAGCAGGTATCAAGGTATTCTTTTTTTTATATTTGAGGTATAAAAATTGATACCTTCGAAAAAGATACTTTGCATGGTTTCCTTTAGGTTTTTTTTTCAGTCATCAAAAGGTTTCTTATTTAAGTATTAAATAAGTATAAAAAATGTATCAAAAAAAGTATCAAAAATGTATCAAAAAAGTAACAAAACAGTATCAAACTAGTACCTAGATACCTACCAAAATACCATTCAATGACGTCATATTTGATCAGAAAATGACGTTTTTATGGCCGAAAAATGACATCATCAGGAGCAATAAATGACATCATCAGGAGCAAAAAATGACAAAATTGCATCATTGTAAATTTGGGGGTGAAAGCCGAAATTGCAATAAAAAAATTCTTCTTTCCCCCTTTTCTTCCCCATCCACCCCTTTTCTTCACACACCCTTTTCTCCCCATTCCCCAATTTCTCCCCTTCTTCTATTTTCCCCAAGGCTAGTTGTGATCATTTGATATTGTCTCAATGAGGTTGGGGGTCAGCACCACTGGACCCTTAATGTAATATTTAAGTCCTATAATAGTCTTAATTTAGGGCCTAATTAAGGGTAAGTATGGTTTTGTTTACCCCAATTATTAAAAATAACTTGAGGTATGCAAGACCATCCACCTGAAATAATTAAATTCTAAAGTTACAATTGGAGCTGCTGTGGCATCAAGCCATAGCAACAGTTAATTTTATTTTTTCAACTTGCAGCTATTTATATAAAAAATATGCAAGATCGATCTATTGTTTATATTTGTTAAAAATCGTAATTAAAATTAAAATTCACAAAATATATGGATCTATTGTGTTTATCATATTGAATTTACATAATTGGATGATTATCAAATAATAAAATACATGATTTCCATATTTGTTTCAATAAAACGTTTAATGTTTTACTTTAAAGATACTTTGCAGATACCTTTTTTAAAGATACCTGCATGTTATACTTTTATAATACCTCAAACATACCTTTATTGAAACTTATATGAAACTTCATTGATACTTCCTTTTTTTGTAAGGGTATTCACTTTGCAAGAAGGTAGTCTGCATGCTGGTTTTCAATTGAACTAAAATAGAACAGACAGCAGTGTTAAAGTCTTAGTAGGAGCGCCGTAAACTACACCATAGTCCCCTCTAGGGGGATGTTATTATACTAACTTCCACTCGTTGTTTTGCCTCTTTTGGTGGCGACAACTGAAATTTATACTCATTTTTGAATCAGGACTAGGTAATCAGGCAAGTAAACTATTTTGAGGATCAAAATTGAGGATACTTTGAGTATTTTTGGTGGAGACCTGGCTTGAGAGCAACACTCATCCTGAGTGTATTTTCCCATGCTTCAAGGAAGAAGTGTGATAAAGAAAGTCTCCACGTAGGTATCAGGCCTCCTTGAGTGCCTCAAATTCGTTAGTAGTTACTTCTGAGCTTTGCTCTTTTTCGATGTGATACCAATCATATTACTTGATTCGTTATGAAGACTGCTCTCAGCTATAGTGGAATACTAGGTTTGCAATAATGATATATTATGGATTGTGGAATGGGATAGTGTCCTCAAACTTATATTCAAAAGAAAGGTTCCATTGTTAAATCTCATGTGTTTTGCTTAATTGGGGAGGACAAAACTATGACCTTATGGGAACCATTGGTTGTAACCTGATGCAAACTGATGACAAAGTGAGAAATTGATTGTAAACTACTAATAAACTAATGGTCTGGGGTTACTCTTATCCATGATTATGCATTTACAACTAAGAGGTAATCAGTGAACTGATTGCAAATTGCCTGCAAAGTTAAAAACTGATATCTTTGGTAATTGTTGGTAATCATTGGTTAGCCAATTAGAACAATTAGATGTAAAACTAATTGTTCTAATTGGCTAATTATTCAATTTTAGGGTTAAAATCCTAGTAGCACATGGCACCAACATCTACAACTAAAGGGGTTTTAACCCATTCAGGCAAGGCAGCAAATTATAATTATGTAACTGCATTAAGAAGGGAGGTTAAGGAGCTCAGGGATCTTATTCATGAGCTCATGAGTTCCCAGCTTAAAACAGTGAATGATGTTGCATTCCAGATGGAGTCGGGGGCACCAGAGGTTGTTATGGTGGATGCTGCTGTAGGGGAAGATTTTTCGTTTCTGGAAGTTACCCAGACAGAGGCATCCAATGATCCATGGGTGCTGGTGAAGAGAATATGTTCTAGGAGAGCTCATGGGGGTAGGCAGGTGGCTGAAGCTGATGCTTCAGGCATTCTGGTGGGTAACCGCTTCAGTGCTCTACATTGTGCAGCTGATGTTGCCCAGTGGCCTCCTAAACCTCACGAGGTTCACCTTATAGGTGATTTGATTGTCCGTGGGGTAATGGTTGACTAGGTAAGGCAACTACTAGCACACGAGTTGAGCATTTAACCTCACGGGTGGGGGTTGTGCTAAAATGTGCCAGTCCCAAATCCGTGGTGGTGGTGCATGCTGGAACCAACTACATGGCAAGGGATTCGCCTGATGGCTTAATCAGGCATCTGAAGAGCTTCATTGAAGTCCGACATGTCCAGTCTAAGGCAAGGATGGCAATATTAAGCATACTTCCTAGGTTTGACCGAGTATTTCAGGGTCTTGGCGGCATACACGGGGTGAGGCACTTTCCACAAAGGATTTCAATATTTTGCCAACAGGAGGGCATCATATTTGCTGATGCCTCTCAGGAATTGTTACGCAATCCTGAGAGGTATTACTCTCATGATGGTCTTCACCTCAATCAAGATGGAAAGTCTGTTCTTGGCTCCTTCCTCAATAGGGCTACTTCAGGATTGGATCAACGAAACTGAGGGGGGGGGGGGGTTATGTTGAATAAATGTATACATTCATAATGTTCACTTTTTATTTCTTGCCAAAGCCAGGAACTTCTCAGCACCCCCTTGTATATCTGGAAATCGAGTGTGAGCCTTTGAGATTTCTCACAAGTAGAATAGGTAGAAATTTAGCATTAATGGATATTGTTTTTAATTGTAAAAACAACATATCAAACTTGCCCAAGCTTCAAGAAATCGCTATTTAGTGTGCATTTTAACTTAAAGAATAACTATGTTAAACCTGGAGTAATGCAAGTATAGCAACCACCTCAGTGCTCAATATTGAAATTAAGGAATATTATAATAAAATGTTTGTAATCAAGATTCACAAGAATGACATTTACAGTAACCAACGTTAGTTTTAATTGGTTTCTTGTGGGGAATGATCCCCACGATGTGTGTGATGAAGTAATGTAAAGGAAAAAACTATGGCACTAAAGCTGGCATTGAAGAAAAGTGTAACCATGAAATATACAATATCTGGTCTAAAATCTTTAAAAAATTTAAAATTTACAATATTTCAATGCTTATCAATTTATTTTCAATGACCCTTCCCAATAACATTAATATTTTTCCAAAGATTGTTTAACACGAATTTCAAGCATAATCCTAAATTATTCCAATGTGATAAAAAATCAAGTAAATTTATCAAGTTTTCCAATTTTTATAGCTACTAACTACTACAGGAATTCATCTTTAGAGCACTATTCTCTCAGATGAATCAAGAAGATTGCACTTATTTTTAATCCAAAAAGCCAAAATACACCCTAATTTATGGCCTATATATATATATATATATATAGTATAACAGCATAAGAGGAAAAGTAGATTTTCCTTTTATGTACACTTCCATCTTGAAGTTTTTTTGTTTCTGCAGGGAAAGTCTCCAAAGGATATTCATATTGAGATGTAACAAACACTGGAGGATAATTGTCCTTCCTATAGCACTGTAAAAACCTGGATATATCGTTTCAAAACTGGCCATTTCAGCGTTGAAGACAAACCTTGTAGTGGGTGCCCCACAAACTGATCCAGCAACAGTTGCTTTTATAGTTCACTGCATGAAAGGGGAAATGGACACCAGAAGAGATGTGTCGCAATCCTAAATGTATATGTATTTTTAAAACTTCGAGACAGTCATGATGTATGCCTAAGTTTATGTGAACCACTAATTTTATGCTGGAATATCTCTTCGATCCCAGGAAATTTCTAATCAAAAAAATCTGGAAAAATGTCATGGAATTGGTAGCAAGGGTGATTGGAAATTTATACGTTGGGCTTTTGTATGATCCAACACATTTTTTTGGACATCCCCATTTTCAAAATAATTAAGGACGTCGATGAGGGGGAGGGGGGGTCTGGACTAAAACGGACACCACGTGGACAGGTTGTAGGATGGTCAATTTCGAAGAATTATGAGGACGTTCTGTTTGGATGGTACCTTTTTGTATACACGTTATTGTGCTGCCACCTACTGGTTTCCATCTTTGACTTTACATTAGGCACATTAGGAAATTTCATTGTGCATTCGTCAGTCCACATGATTTTCTGAAGTAAGCGTGGTTTGTCCACAAGTGTGGTTAGAACCCAATTACAAAAGTCAACTCTCAATGGGTAGTCGGTCGCCCGAAGTCCTTGGTGTAAATGTACATGAAACGCATGATTGCGTACCGATCCAGAATATTTACAACTGATGTTTGAGATATGCCACTATGGCATGCAACATCCCTGGTGCCGGTATGCGGGTTTATGATGATGCATGACAAAACCAACGTTGACATGACAGCATTGGTAGCTACTTGGGGCTTGCCGGTATGTCGTCGTTGCTGCAAAGTCCCTGTTTCACGCAATCTAGCCACTGTGTTAAGAATTACGTGGTGAGGTGGCTGCCTTCTTCAGTTGGGAAAGCAGTTACCATACAAACAGGCCGCAGCCCGTGAGTTAGTACAGCATTCCCCATACAGCATGAGCATGCCACATTGCTCTGCAATTGATTAAAACTCCATTGCACAGCTGGGTTGTAAAGTAATAAGGTGATGCAATTTGCTTTGTATGCTTTGCATACACGTTGCATGTGCATTTCGTGCATTTCATTGGAATAAAATAGCACTTCCCACAAATTACATTGCCGCTCTTGTAGTGACCGATTTTCAATCTGTTTGGAAAGCCTAACTAGTCTGTTTGCCCTCTACAACTTCTACTTGGGAACCGCTGCTGCAGCTTGTTGTTTTCTACTACTTCCTGTAGGGATGACCTTGAAGGACTAAATCATTGTCAATGAAAATCACATAAAACAATGTCCTCTTAACATGGTATACCACTCACAACCTCACATTGCAATAGCCGCTGTAATTTAGAAATGACACATGGTGGTGATGGACGTATGACTCACCCTGTATATTAGATGTGTTATTGTTTATTTATATAAGTCATGTCATTTTGTTTGAAAGCAATGACTAACGAGAAAAGTAATGATCCCTTTCAAATTTGTACTTAGTGGTGCCACCTCTAATCTGTCAGCTTAAACACCTTTAAGGAGCTTGAAAATAAACATTTCATTTAAAATTAACACTTCTTTTTACCTCACTGGGTCTTTACCCAGTGGCGGCCTTAACGGGGGTAAAGGGGACATTTACCGCCTGTGCCCTCAGTCCTAGTGGCCCTCGTGTTCCCCTCCCATAGTTACTAATGCAAGGCGCCTTGAAATTCTAACTGTATTTGCTTCTTTGTAGTAAAATTGGGCATATCAACCATTTATTCTCAGTTACTAATCCTTTAATCAAGGATATTGACCTATATGGTCACCCTTGGCTTCTGATAATGCATATAGGTCACATATGCTCGCTAATTACCATTGGGAGAAATTAGTATGGGGACATCTTGTGACTATTGTCACTACTTTAATTCTTTTGGAAATGCATGATGCAACATATGGGTGCTTGAGGTGGCCACCATCATGTGGACATGATTATAGTGGAATGTATACCGCAAGTATATTCCACTTAATACTGCTTCACTGTCCTATAAATGCAATTTTTCTTCAATAAACATGCTCATTATTTGCACTAAAAATACTGTTTATATGCCTAAAAAATGCTAATTTTCAGCAGTTTTAATTTCTGACAAAATTTAATTTCTCTTAAGCAAAAGTGCAAAATTTTCTACACTAAAAATACAGTATTTAGGCTCGAAAAATCAAATTTCTCAGTAGCAGAAGTGCAAATTTTCTGCACTAAAATTACAGTTTATATGAATAAAAATTGAAAAATGTTCTGCACTTTTAGTGCAGTTTTTATTTCTGCAAAATACATGTTTTTATAATCAAAAGTGCAAAATTTTCTGCACTAGGTGCAAAAACTGTGACTTTCATATTAAACTTTTGAAAAAAATTACAGTTATACATTTAACTTGGTTCCATGAAAAGTGAAATTGTATGGCTTGGCTGGGATGGCCCTACAGTACCATACTTTCTTATTTGGCCTTGACCTTATATCAATTCTGCCCAGCCTTAAGCTATGCCCTGAAAAATGCTTTGCTCCCTATTTCTTTTCTGTTAAGTCCGCCACTGTCTTTATCAATACGCATTTTCAAAAATATAACAAAAAACACCTTCGAAACACCCACTTTTGTCATTATTTCTTATATTATAGCATAAATATAGACTTACGGCCAAGATGATTGGCGAAGTGATTGCCCAAGTAAGTTTCCAATACCATCCTGGCTGGTGTCCCAACATAAAAAGGATGTCATCGCAGAATCGCGAAATGCCGTAAATCCACGTGATGGCGATGCACTCGCATATGGCAATGAAAATCAGAGATGTACTGCTGCCATACTCATCCATCAGTGTCAGTACATACTGCCCACCCTGTGACAAAAAAATGAATTTGAAGATTTGTTCCAATGATAAAGAGCAAAAAAACCTATTCAAGGTATGAGCATGCATTTTTTTTAAACAAAAACTATCACCTACTCTGGTTACGCATGGAAGACCAAAAAGATAACAAAGACACCCAAGACCAACACACACAAGGGATTTGTGACGTCGAAGTTTGGGATATTCATCCGAAATGCAGGTAGAGATAGTTTCAATCATGGCAAACTAGTTATTGATAAAAAAATATGGAATTATCGTCAGTGATTTATATGAATGACTTGTAGTGGTAACTAATATATAAATGGGTTACAGGTCCAAAATGTTACAGGTCCACACATTTTTAAGCAGGTCTCCAGGACAAGATCTTAGGAGGATCCCTTACATAGAGTTAAGTTTAAGGGCTGTATGATGTCTCCCCAAACTATTTTAGACCAGAATCCCTTTCAGCAGTAATTTCATTAGCGTCCCCCTCTCCATCACAAATGTTAGCAGCAAAATCTCAGGTCATCAGTTATTAATCGTAAATTAAACATGGTAGGCAAAATATCCGAGATACGATGCCATGCCCTGGTGGAAAAAACAATTGGATGAGAATCATTGAATCCTATGATCCTGATCCTATTATTAATTCGACATTACTTGGACAATTGGACAATTGGTCAATTGATCAGTTTAAACCATTGGCTGAACCATCCTATGGCTTAAAAAAACAAGACGGCGCCTAGCAGGGTATACTAACCCATGCACTTGTTGTTCCCAGTCCAACACCTACACCACTTACCTACCAATGATTCCTTGCAAAGACTGCATTGAATAGGTATAGATGCGAGTTTGTATGAATACAATTGTGATATGCAATAATATGCCAAAATTTGTCACGGCACACTAAATTGTCTCATTGAGACAATACATGCTGTCTCATTTTGCATAGTATTTTGACCGGAAAACTGCATAACCCGCTTAATTACACAAACCGGATAAATGCACATATTTTGCAAGCCCCATGTGTAATGTTGGTTTGTGGTCTTAGAATCCAAACATCACTCCTCCCGCCATGATAACTAGCACGGAAGTGACCCTTTA
>JAUJYV010002041.1:0-14135 GCA_033995625.1 Ophyiulus pilosus
GAAGTTTAGTGAAACCGTCCAGGGAATACCGGTGCAAGTTCGTCAACCTCTTTCCCATTCGGTTAACCATTTCCCCTTTCCTTTCCTTTTCTCCCAAAACAATGCTTTTAATGTCTTGCAAGTTAATAGACACGTGTTACTTAGGGATTGGCGCACATGTTGCTCGTCGAAGGGTTAAGCGGTTGGCGTGTACATCAGTTTGACGACAAAATAAACGTCACGCAAAATGGCAATATAAAATAATAAACACTTGAGAGATTTTAATTTATTTGCGTGTACACGAACGTCCCTCCGAGCCAGCTCACGTATTTTATCGGAATTTGCAAAACGTGCAAATAGCTTTTAAGACTTAATTTGCAGGGGGGTTTGGGGAGAAGGGGGGGCTTGGTGTCTGATAGCAGCGAGCATCAAATGTAATTTACTTCGCCGTTTCCCAGCTGAGCCAAGCACGTAGAAATGCCAAACTTTTGTTCATAACTTCTATGTAAAGTGCTAAACCGTGCACTCAATTACTTTTAAGATGACATATGCATTGACCCGACGTATCGATTGATTTTTCCCCCCAAATTCTCCTTCTCTGTGGAGGGAGGGAGGGAGGGATGAAAAGCTAGAGATGATGTCTATCTGTCGACGATGATCGTCCTGGGGGGAGAAAATGTAACTTCCCCTCGCGTGCTGTGTCGGCAGTTGTGAGATTAATCTGACTCCCAACCCCAGCCTCGATATTACTCAGTGATCAACTTTGCTTGCCGTTAAGCTCGGGCTACCTCAACGACCATAGCATGCAGCCAGATCCACCATTTGATCCTCCTTTCGCAGCCTATTTTCAGAGCTTTATACAAGAGAGAAAAGAGGAAAATGCAACACGACCCTGCTATATTGGCGCGCTTTTAAACCAATATTGAAACAAAAGCTCAAAAAACTGCAGGGCCTTGGTATATTTGGAAAAGACGGGGAAAAAAACCGCTGGCTGGCGATGAAATGACGCGAATCCCACTTCCATCAAAATATTGATTCAGCAACATTGCAAATTGCTTTTTATTAAGCGGGATGCCTAGCGTATTAATACAAAATGCGGTCGCCTTACTATACTTTTCCTAACCCAAAAACGAGGGAAAAATCCATTTATACAGTATATGACGTAATGCTCAGAAAGCAAGTGTGTAATAATAACAACAACAACTCCTTTACGTGAAAGGCTGGTAAGCTTCAGCCGGAAATGCTGATTTCGGCGGCCACATTTCAGTTCGGTGCGCATGCGCCATTCACATCCGCCGAAATTAGCTTTTCCGGCAATGTTATGTATTTTCACGATAAAATTTAACTTGTCTAATGTTGGTAAAATTTTAAGATATCCCCTTAATTTGACAAGTAATCCAATAGTTATTAATGATTTAGAATGAATTTTAATAAATTCTAATGCTTTTCAATAATTTCTTATAATTTCTGACAATTTCTAACGATTTCAATAACTTTAAATCCGGAATTGACAAGTTGTGGGTCATTTAAGATTTCTAAATAAATGGTAGAATCTAAAATTCTTTGGAACATCGTAAACGCACTATTAATTATTTCCTGATTTACTTCTCAATCAATGTTAGAATATTTCAGTGATATATATTATTCATAAATATAACTGATATAACTGACATAAATATCACTGAAATATTCTAACATTGATTGAGAAGTAAATCAGGAAATAATTAGTAGTGTGTTTACCATGCATAAGGTAATTATATCAGAATGAAAAACATTAAAGTACTCTATGTTCACTGTCCCTTTGAAATATTTTATGGCCCATTACGAAATATTCGACATGCTTTTATCCACTGATTCTGAGTTGATGAACACTTAATACATGTATAAGGACGATTTCATATATGGTATCCTACATATACCTTGTAGAAATGGTTTCGAAGATGGGATGAATAATATTTTAAGTTCATTGAAATCTACTGAGGATATCCCATGAAATGTCTACCTTAGTCTCAACTAAAGACAGCCTTTCATTATCTACAAGTCTTCCAATTTAACTATTTGCCATAAAAATCTTTCAGGAAAATGGCATTAACAGCAATCGATTTTCGATTCGCTGATATTCATTCCATAGAGAATTTTTGTAAGATAATTTACAACCTTCCATTAATTTGCCTCACAATTTCTGTTTATAAGAATGGGAGAATGTCAGTATCCTTTTATAAACTGACACCATAGGATTCACGCTTAATTCAAAAGTGCACGTGGAGGCCAATAATTGGCTTAAACTCCTCGTGAAATGATAGGAAGACGCTACCAGATTTTCCTTCCACTTTTATAGAACTGCACTCATTTTGCACCGTCAACGTCTATTTTCTTAATGCTATAATGCTGTTAATAGTCAGCTTTGATGACTCTGTATAAATTTCTAAGCAAATTTTCAAACCCTTTACAGATGGGTTTGGCAGAGCATAATGAAGTACCTAATGGGAAAAGTCAATTAGCAAGGTAAGGATACTAACCGCACTGGTTGTGTTTGTTGTCATATCCACAATGGCTACGCCTAAATTACATCGGATGCCAAATGAAATGAGGAATCCAATGCTGGTGAGTATGGACAGGGTGTACCTCTTGGTGAGGTTGCAACAGGGGCAATCGGGGGATAGTAGCCTTTGGAGGCGAGTTCCTCCACTTCCGGCTTCGTGTGCTTGGAAATGGCCACCTGGAGCACGAGGTTCGTTATATTCTTCTCCTCCATCATCTCCATCCTCTTCCAGGCGACAAAATCCCTTTTCGTCTTCACCTTTTTGGAATGGTCTATAGAATAAAATAATTGGAAATTAATTCTAAGTTATTTGCAAACAAATACATAAAAGAATCTACTTGTCAAAAATACATAGTACCATGAATGAATTATAAATTTATAGTGCAAGTCATTTTATCGTACTACACTTTTATTAACCTTCAAGGGCTATGATTTTCTAATTATGAATAACTTAGTCAATTCTTAGGATTTTCCATGCTTATGAGAAATACAATTAACGCTGAGTCTCTCAATATTTTTCAGTTGATGTATTCCTCATAAGATACCAGAAACTTTCGGAATTCATCAATACCAGCATGTCCTCAGCTACTATTCAATATGTATTCTAAGAATAGTAAATTTGAACTACTTACAATATCTTCTCTAAAATATATTGTAATTGTATCAATTAGTATATCTCTTTGCATCCCTTACACGTTTGACTTATTGGCCCCAAAAAATAGTAAATCTTTAAACAATATTGAGAAATACAGCGTGTCGCAGAATATGAATTTCCAATTATAGTCATTTATTACCTGTTTAGTTGCAATTCTATTAGAAAAGGCAACGTTAACTACAAAAACTTGGAAGTTGTTCACCCTTATTGTATTTTTATCACTACTGATGTTTTCCTGATATGTAATTTTACAGAATTTTACGGCCTGATGAAGTCTTAACGACGAAACGTTGCCGAAATAAAGGTTTTATCCTTTTAAATGACTGTGCTGGTGTGTGAATAAATTAATAGTCATTTATTATTTTGTCAGACTAAGTCATAGCACATTATAACTTGTTGAAATAAGCGTCGCCAGAAGTAATACAGTGAATTCATCTCTAAGGAATGTTTGTTAACAATCGTTAAATAAACATGTGATAATGTCGCACGCATGTAGAAGAAAATTTAATAAACGAAACATGCTGCCATAACTTAAAAGACATGGGTATTTCAGCATAAAAGGAAATCTTAGTTCCATATATCAGGGAGGTTTTCAATGAAGGAATTGCTCTGGGATACCTCCAATATAGTAGTGAACTTGCATAATAAAGTCATAAGGTCTTCTGAAAGTACCGACGATATGAGCTTGAAAGAATAATGGGAGTCAATGTCACTCAATACGTATATAAGCTTATCACAGTGACGATCCAATGGCCCCAGGCAATTGGAATTGGATGGTTTTATTATACAGAAAAGGAATAGGAGATCACCAAGTGTGTCTCGAGGGAGGCCAATTCCTGCGGTTTTCGTTGAACACGAATTTGCTTTTAATATAAGCAACGTCAGGATGATTACACTCGGTGACATCACACGCTCTATTTTGGAAATCACGGTGAGACTCCAATACGAACTCATACGCAAGGAATCAACCATGCGTAAGATATGGCAACCAACTGATGAATGGACGCTTTTATAGCAACTGATCAATGCAAGTCCACCCTAATCTACTGTCTTGTACTCGATTCTGGAAAAGATCTATGACCAAAACTTTACACTCCCAAATGTTGTATTTTGATAAACGAATAAAACAAACAAGACATAGCAGGCCCAGAAATGTTTTCTAGAATGATAATAACTTGATATTTTTCCATGACAAATATTGTTGAGAAAGTTGCTAATGGATAGGACTCGTCATTTCTAAAATGCACAGGTTTTGATATAAATGTCCTGGTCCACGATGTGATGCTTTTCTCTTTATGACATCAAATGTCACTTATGATTTAAACGTGTCTTCAAAATAAGACGTGGATTTCATATGTGCAATTTCCTCCACATAAAGCACCAAAGTAGTTAAATAAACAGGAATTGTCTACCAAAACCAAAATTTCCAATATATCATCATGGAACTGCGAGCTTATTACCGATCTGAACAACGATTATTTAAGTTTTCTTTGCAAACTTTGGCATTAAGATTTACACCTATGAGCTGTCGAGATATTTAAGTTCCGGCCGTATATTCATTTCGACTTTCATTGAAATTTCATATCCGACGTTGACAGGCTTGCGGATCAATTCCAACAAAATCATAAGCTCAGGTTGGACATCCAGCTCCCTATAGTGCAAGCCACGAATGTTCATAAAGGCGTGCACAACATCGCCATGTCGTGTGGGTAACGACAGTGATAGCAATATTTCCCTCGCTTATTATGGCGCAAAAGGGCCATTCAATCTGGTTTCTACAGGGTCTAGGCCCAGAACCGTGAAGCAATAAGACAGTGATTAGTGGAAAGTGCCTCCTCGCACTGAACAGTGACGGATAGACGCCAAAGATTACTGGCGAAGAGTGAACATGCCAAACTACAGCGCCTTGTCTTGTAACATAACCTCCGTGGACATTAATTATTTCGCAGCATCGACAATTTTGCTTTTGCCCAAGAAGAGAGTACCTAGAACAAGTCAGGCATGGCATAATGATGATACGCAATAAGGTTAATGTTTTTCACCAAGAAAATGATATGCAATATGATTGCTGCAGCAATATGGAGTTTATTGTTGCACGGAGGAACAATCCAGAGTGAGGCTGTAACATTTAAACGAGCGTATAGCGTGATAGGTTATAATAAAAGTTTACTTTCTAGAGATGTAGTTGACTTATCTTATAAGTAGATAAAACCTAGGCCATAGCTTTTATAACGACAAACATCTAACATTTTGGAAATTGGATAATTTATAAGTAGTCCAAAACACAAATACGGAACACGTTTCCAGGTGTCCATTTCTCAGACTTGCCTGCAAGTGAAGTACTATTATTTTTATTCTCAAACTTTATTACGAAATTATTCACGTTTCATAAAAAGGTTAATTCTATGTTTATGGTCTATGTTACACATACAAATATTTTACCTGGAGCAAAACAAAAATATGTATTTATCAATCATTTATGACAATTTTAGCATATTGTGTGAATAATTTTAAGGTAAAAACAACCATAAATGCTGCATTGTATTGATCGTCATCTACGGGACTCTGGTATAATACCTTCACGTCCTTAATTACCAGAATGTGGGATGCACATTATAATTTGGTCCTTCTTTCTAAGCTTGGGAAAAATGGAGGGAAGCGGTTTGAATCCGTTTTATTATAAAAAAAAAACTTTTTGATAAATTTTTGTTAGTATTAAACTATTTAGGGATCGCTACTAAATTTGAGAAATGTAAATATCAAACAGTTTATTGCTAAACACAGGCTATTGTTTAAAACTTTGGTTGTAAAATATGAATTTTATCAAAAATTTAACAAATTCTGGGAATATTATTTTTTTAAATATTGAAACAAGAAAGGCTGGCACCCTTATTCAAATAAAACATGTTTTCCCCCGTTATAGGGACAACTCTATAATGAACAGTTGCAATGTATGTTCAGTTTTGTATATTCCTCATATTTTTGAAGCAATACATAAACGTGAAGTCATCCAAAGTTCTAATTTTCTAATTATCAACTTTCCATGTTGGATGTTTACAAATTTGATTTGTTTGTCTACAAACAAAAAACAGTGGTGGACGTTTTACAATCAAAATATTTGTATTAAAATAGATTAATATCGTACATTTATGAATTGTCGATATGGTATGGATATTACACATTTCCTTAAATAAATTCCATTACATAACAGATATTTTATAAAAGCAACAACCTGCCTATGCGTGCTTACACGTTTCCTGTACTATAATTTAACGCAAGCACTTTTAAGTGCACATTTTCATGATTATTTGAATTATGTTTTCTACGTTTACATTGAAATTGATCTCTTTGACATTTGCATGTTACTTTGCAGCCTCAAACCCTATTTTTACTGTTGGTTTAATACTCCGAGTGACTCATACAGGATTGAGTGCTGGATGATTCACATTGGCACGAAGACACTTGCTCGTAACCTAACCACAGAAAAGGCTCATGTTTTCATCAAATGTAAATCTAATTATTTGAATTTTTAAAAATTTCACTATACAATAAATGTGTAGTGTTGCAGTAAATCATAACTCCAAAATGGAATTCTGTAACTTGTCATGGAGAGTAGTTAGTTGCATCAGATTAACCAATCGGGTTTCCAGATTAAATACATTCCCTATGCAAAATGTATAGAACATATTTCTCCAACAAACAACTCTGATGCCTACTTTTTCAAGTTTTTTTTTGTTCAACCCTCCATTTACACATCAGGATTTTCTTTATGCCAGATTGTTGTTTTAAACATATCTATCGGCGTAAGGTTGGGCCCCGACGGACATATTTATAGGTAATTTGGAGAACATGGAACTGCACTTAGTGTCGCGGTGAAATCTCGACAAACGTAAAATAACGAGATTTTAATTTCCCGAGGGATTTCACATCAGCATCACCACCCCACGCATCTAGCTTTCTTTTTTCTTCTTTTTTTTTACAGTTAAGTCTTATTTTTCTTCTTAGTATTGGTTTATACTACATTTTTTTTGCAGTGTACATTAGGTCAACCTCCAGTCTACCTTTCATATACACGCTACTCGTGTTATTGAATGCTATCCATGTATACAATGAGCATGTTGCTATAAATATAAAAGTAAATAGGCTTTCAATCTGCCACAAAATCACCGCAACATAAGTACAGGATGTCGAGATAAAACCATATATAAAATAAAAGAGAAGACAAGATTTTTCAATTTTGCACAATGAGGACGTCTTTGAACATTTTTGCTATGTTTGTGGATCATCGCCCTGAGATTTGGTTGTTTTATAGAACTTTCTATACAACGACTACGTTTAATATATGCAAATCATGTCTTGTTTTTCGTAATATCGCTGTAAGATAATTATGCACACGAACATAAACATACCCAGTGAGGGAATAACTAATTGGCTGTTGATCAATTCAATTCTGTTACTCTCATTCACCATATTAAAAATTTAAATTAAGACATTTATTGAAGCCATTAAATTTTAATGTAACTTTGCTGTATAATCTCGTGTATCAGTAAATAAGGATTTTTTATATTAAGTTATTTGTATATATTTCCAGGCAATACCATGGATAGTTATAGACAACAAGGCGTTGTTTGGTCAATTGTTGGTATAAGACTCGATTGTATCGACTGGAAATCTACAGATCAAACATCAACAGTTTATATTCTCACAAATTATGAGAATAGGTGGGGGGAAAACCCCGATAATTAGTATAATTTTAATGCAAAGCCAAATTCTAAATGAAATCATTTTGCATTTTATTTAGATTTTTAGTGGAGTATTCCGTCTAGACCTACGAGTATATTGCTTATGATTTCAAAGGCATTAAGGGATTGTATGCAAATAAAAAAATCAATACCTAATAGTGAATAAAAGAAAGTGCGTCACATTCAAGCAAATCACTTTCTTATCCCTATGGCACACAAAAAATATATTTAATACGTCAAAAAATATAACGAAATCTTGAAAAAAAATCTTTTAAAGCTGTAATCCGGTTTATTCTTAATACTATTTGGGTTATCTGCGCATCGTTCTTAAGCTATTAAACTAGAAAAGATGTTTCTAAAGGCCTGCAAGCTTATAGTATGAAGCTTATCTGAATGGCTTGTTAACAAAAGCAAGATTTCGTCGAAACTATTGAAAATGCGCAAATATGAGACCGCTCCTCCCTTATATCGCTATCATTTCCTGATGAAATGCAGTTTTCATATGCACGACGTTCTACAATAACACTGTTGCATTAAGGCCTTATCCCTATAAGCACTTGGAATGAAAAATGGCAACCCCTCAAAAATATTGCAATTTTGAATTGAGCTAAGTAGGGTTGTCATTCAAACCAACTAAATCCAAAATAAATACAGCATAAGCAGCATAATCAGTTGCATCTTCATAAGATGGGCATTTTATAAAGAATCGAAGTACTTTTTAACTACTTTATTTCTGAAAATTTGCAAAGTTGCAAATTTATTTACATGGTGGTTAACCAGTAAAAGAAATTTCGTCATATTAGACTTATTATTGAAATTGGTAAATCGAAATATTTGCATGTAGTTATAAAATATAAGTTGTACGTCAGTAGACTGATCGTGTCAGAAGGCAGCATATAGGGTAAATTATATCGAATTTGCTCTTTTTTTTTGTTTTCCAGCCTTCAATAAGTCAATAACTTTCGTTAGGAGTAAGATGTCAACACAAATTAAATACATAAATGTGACCTAGATAATGGACAGCTGATGACAAACGATGACAATGGTTGAAAAGTCACACAAGGAAACATACTTTAATAGAAACGTCAACTGTGTAAGTTTTCATAAAAAAAAAGTGAGTCAAGTTTTCTGAACTTATCTTGAGAGCTACTAAACCTTTCAAGTGTGACTGTGAGTGTTAAGTACACTTTGAAAGTGACAGCATTTCGTCGTCTGGAGTATACAATTGTCATGTCATTGTGTATCTTCATATGATGGGGTAAACTTCTTCAATATCGAGTAATTTTTAAATGACATTGAAAATTATGTACGAAATAAAATATATGAACGACTTCAGTTTCAAACCTAAGCTTCTATAGTTCATCATGTCGTAATTTTCGTATTACTGTATATTGTATGTTATGCATCAAATTTGAAAAGCATTACACAAAGGGTATTACGAAGCATCAAAAGAAATTCGACGAATATAGTATGGATCAAGAAACCCTGACGTCATGGATTTAACGAAAACGCATGCTGGTTGTCAATAGAAACACTTATCCCATGTATAATACTGCAATTTAAAAGGTTAAGATATTACTTGCATTCGATATGGGCACTATTATGCGAGCTTGCGATGAATATAGCAAATCTGAAGGTTGTTTTAGGAATAAGAGGATTACACGAACCCTCTATACTCTGTGTTTCTAAGAAAAACCTCGATAAATTAGGAACTAAGACCAAGCATTAACTTTTGAAAGAATAACTGAATAGACCAACGCTGCATAAACAATATATAGTTTAAGCCCACGCGTGTATGTTAATTCCTATCGACCATTGCATAAGAAGCTTACGACTAGCCACTCCATTCACTATACAGTATACTATTACATATGTTCTAAAAAGGAACCTGAAGAGAAACGTATACTAAACAAGTCCACTCTGGACAGCCAAGAGTTAACATACTTGTAAGTAGGCAAAATTTTTACTAGTGGCTATAAAAACTAATTTAAGTACAATTATGAAAATTGGGCTTCAGGAACGTTGTGAGAAATAAAATGAGGGTATATTCCTAGAAGGTTTTTCTTAATTTTGCCAAGTTCTTGGAAAATGGTATATTCCTTAATCTTAATAATAGACTCCTGCCCAAATCTGAGAGGAAACTTAATTTACATGATGACAATTCATAAGAATAAAAAGCAGAAGGGGTTAATTGAAACTTTTAATTAATTAGATAGTGCAGTTGAAGTGCGCAATAATGACAGTTTAGATTAAAACTCAATTTGAGAAATGAAAAAGCTGTGCAATTTCCGGTTGGAGGATGATAAGAGTTTGAGGTTAATTAATTACTTTCCAAAATCTGCTAGATGAATTACCTGCATGCAGTAGAGTTATAGCAGTCAGTTGGAATGACGATAAGTAAAATGAAGAAAAACTTGGTATCCTACTCTGATTAAGTTGCATTTTAATTAATGTTGTTAATCAGTAAAGTCAATTCTAATTAATAGTGAATGCTTTTATCTACATTATGTACTGAAAGTCTGTTGTCATTAATTCTTAAAGGTCATTTAGAAGACATGTTCACAATATCAGGAATTTTTAAAAATTGGAATGACATTTGTAATTCGCGTAAGAAAGCGTGTAATATTTTGAAAAATTCCTTATTATACACGTAAATACTTTCACGTACATGCGCGCGTGCGCACAGTAACCAGATTAATTAAATGTGGTTCTAACTTCTTTGCATATTCAAACAATGATAATTTTAAAGAATGCCAGCAGACATTTTTTTAGGAAATCAGTTGCACTACAAGTGCATCAGGTGAATATTATATGATTGCTTGACCATACTTAAAACATGTTTAGAGCCGAATTTCCCAACTTTAATAATAAGTTTCCAACTTTGGAACAATTTGGCCTTTGGTAAAAAATCTTCAAGCCTTGTTACCTATGAACACTTATACTATGTCATTCCATTGACAATTGGCGACATTGGATAAATAACAGAAACCAATACTATAAAATTCTGAAATAATAGTCTGAATGTATGGCGGTATTACGACTACTGAGGAAGGCAACAAATGTCTGAAATTAGGTTATAATCAACAGTAACTCATCTCCGATGAACAGAAATCTGTATTCCAAAAGTTCACAACATAACATTTACTGTACAGGAAAAGGCAATGAGTTGACTTTTTCGTTACGCACATGCGCATTTCATATTCCATGGACATTTTTGGAAAGATTATTCACCTACATTTCAGTTTGATAAACTGATCCTAAGCTGCATGCATGATAGCGATGATGTCTTTCAAAGAGACCTGTTTGCACATAAACCTGGTTATTCCCCTTTATGAAGATGGATGAACCTGCTGCGAAGATTGGAATTCATTCATTTAAACTGAAGTGCCGAAAGTTCCTTCTCTTACAAAATATTTTTAGAATTAATTTAATAAACAAATTATATTTAGATCAACAGACTGCAAAACATGTTCATATTTTGTTTTAAACGAATTTCTTTGAAATACTATCAACACATTTTTAAATAGTATCCTTGGTATTTTCGTTCCAATTATTTGCAAAATAAGATTTATCATAATATTCGTATGTTTAGCAACATACTGAATAAAATATTCAAATACTTTTATTTGAATAATTTGAAATTCGCAATACTATCTGCATAATTGTAACTACATTTTCGAAGCACTGTCACCTCCATACTTGTTTTACCAGTTTTCAAAAATATAATTTCCAAAAACTCATGCTTATTTAAATGAAGTTTTCTATGATTTCATCTTTTGCAAAACGCTGAATATATATAGATTTTAAAAATGATATCATTAAAAATCTCAAACTTTCATCTCAATTTCGCAAAATGTTCCCAATTTTTCCAAACGTCCAGACACAATTCCCAACATTTAATCCACACACTCATCTTAATCACTGAGAGGAACATACACGCTTTACATACTTTGTGTGTGTTGAGAATAACACTAAACCAAGTATATACAGACAACCAAAAAGTCTTTCCTCATAGGAAATAGTTGTTTGGAAAATCAGCTCACGTAAATGAAGACTTATTTTAACAAAATGATGGATTGTCTTTGAAATTTCAAATGACTTGTCCATTGAAGGAGAAATGAAAGGCTCATGGGCCAAATCAAAAATTCGATGATGTTCATGGATGTAAACGAAGAAAGCACAACCCAGTCCTCTTTTAGGCAGTGATTTCTCAAACGAAATAAGATAATAGCAGGAAAAACATTCAACCTAAACGTTTCCGCAATAAATGCAATAAACATGGCTTGCAGGCATTCAAAAATACAATTAAGCTGTTAAGTATAGCAAAGTATAAGTTAGCTTGGTCGTTTACTAGAATTGCACCCTATTCTAAGCCTAATAGGCTTTTCGTGATCGATTTCTATTCAACAGAAAATGCTAGGGGAAATTAAGGGAAATCCAGGAATAAAAAAAACAACAAGGGTATTTGACTCCCTCTATCCTGATTAAAGCATTCAAACTGACAAAATTGCTAAGATAAAGAGATATCTAAGCACTAAATAAAGAAGCTGAATGAAACTTGGTTTTGAAATTATAAATCTTTTTATTAAGGAATTATAAATGCTTACTATGTTTCAATGTAATATAATATAATGGGTAAACTTGTATAAAACTAGACATTTTTTCTAAATAATTTTCATCAAAATTACTGATACGTTTAACAATTTCTTTGTCAAATTAGATTCTCAAAGGAATTCTGTCGGATTAACAAAAACCTGTGAACAGTGTTTAAAGCAAATTAGGCTTCTGAAATGGACGACTCAGTGGAACATTTTATTCCATAACATTGCAGGTTTGAAAAGTGCAATTAGGACTCACACTTTTACTGCAAACCTGCACTTTAACTGCAATTTTTCTAGAATTTAATAATTAAAGCAATTGCCGTTTTTTGCTACATTATACCCCCAGAAAAATTGCAGTTAAAGTGCAGGTTTGCAATAAACGTTCAATTAGAACCGGACAAAAATAAGTTTTACAAAGAATTTTACACCAAAAAAAATATTTGATTTCTTGTTGAATGTTATTGCAACAAGCTTGTTTGGTAATATACATCAAGTAGCATTAAATGGGAATTGAAACATTATGACCTATGTGTGTAAATGTCTTTCAGTTCTATATTAGAACGTATATATTATAAAAATGCATAATGTAAATGTCTATATTTTATGAAACTCATAACTATCAAACTTGTGTATTTCACTTTTTCTCAAGAGTTTGGTTATTAAGTTTTAATAGTGTTCAACATGCCGTATAGTTGTAATGATAATTATATATAATGCTTATGCAACTAGCAGTATTTAGTGTATACCGTGGAAACGTGAGCTAGACTTTGCAACTGTGATTATGGAAAGTTGACACTGCATTTTACTAAGATCATTAGCATCAATAAATTACTATGTCAGCTCTTATATATGAATTATATGCAATTTTAACAAAGGCCAACGAAATCTCATCACACATTGACGTAGTTTTTATGAGCAAAAAAACCCAATTAAATTAGGAATTTGTACTAACTAAGGTAACTCTTATAACTAACCAATCCAGAATGGGTCAATCTTACAAACATTGTATTGATAAACTCGAAACAGTCAGGCAATTTAAGAATCAAAACAAACTTTAGTTTTTTTGTCTTGAACCCTCATTAATTTTTCATAGCAATACATGTCATAAACGTGAGCCTCAATAATATATCACCAAATATAATTAGTCAACTATCGTAATTTTGCAAAGATTACCAGAGCATAAAGGAATCAAGACACCCTAACAAATGCAGTGGCACTGAAAGATTGTCTCCAGAATTAAGTAGACAGTCTATAAGCCTCTACAAATAACGAATGAAGACTGCGATTATAATGTGGCGGCAGAGTTAATCTCATAACACCATCGACTTCAACTTCGTTAATTTCGCTGATTATACAGTATATTAAGCTATTAAATACATCGTATTTAACTCCATCGCCCCATAAGTAGATTTGATAAGCTCAAAATTAATCCACTACACTGATGGAAATCCTTAGCGCCATTGTTCACATACAATAAATTTATAATTAATTGCAGGAGTAAATTCAATGAAAAAAGTATAACATGATATTAAAGTAATAATATAAAATGTAACAATTATAATTGCTAGCTTCAAGTGTATATGAGTAACAAAATGTATGTTCATCACCAGGTAGTT
>JAUJYV010002042.1:0-14132 GCA_033995625.1 Ophyiulus pilosus
ACGAGGGCCCCAACGTCTCCATCATCTAGCTGCAATTTTTGACTGGGGGGGGGGGACTTCACCGAACTTAACCCCCAACTCGAGGGGAGTTCGTTTGCCAACCTGTTTTTGTCCGGTGGGTTCAACACCAGGAACTGAGAGAACGCCCTCTTCGGAATTGGAGTCCAGTCGGTCTATCGTCCTTTCTGTCACCTGATGACCCCCGGTGTTGGCCCTGTACACCCTCTACAGGATTAACTTGCAACCGGTTGGACCCTTTTTAGCCTTGGTCGCGTTTTGGGCCCTTAAACCCCAACCAACAACAATAAGAACGCCCGTGGACGAGTGCCCTGGTTGCACTTAGGTTCGGTTGTTTGATTTTTAACGTTGACCGCAACACGAGGGATAAACCTCCCACGTCTTCATCATCTAGCTGGGATTTTTGACTGAAGGAGGGGTGAAGTCCCCCCTTCCTCAAACTTACACCCCCCACGAGAGGGGTCGTTTACCAGCCTGTTTTTGTCCGGTGGGTTCAACACCAGGAACTGTGTGAGAGACGGATGAAACTTGAGGCATTGTGGCGAAATGTCGAAGGAATTAGAACGCCCGCTTCCGCTTCGGAACTAAGGTCCGGTCAGTCTATCGTCCTTTCTGTCACCTGAATCTAGCCCTGTTGGCCCTGTAGACCCTCGACAGGATCAACTTGCAACTGGTTGTGCCCTTCTTAGTCTGTCGTCTTTGGGCCCTTAAACCCCAAACAACAACACCAACAATAAGAACGCCCAATGTCCGTGAACGAGTGTCCTGGTTCCACTTAGATCCGTCTGTTTGGTTGTTTGATTTTTAAACGGTGGCCGTAACACGAGGACTAAATTTTAACGTCTCCGTCACCTACCACGGAATTTTGTCTACTGCGGGGGACTTGCACCACCTTTCGTGAGGTCTTTAACTTTGGTCCGTATGTCAACCACCGTTTTGACCTGGTGGGTTCAACACCAGGAACTGTTGCACTAAGAGGGGCGGATGACATTTTAGGCATTGTGGTGAAATGTCGATGGAATGCGAACTGGTCGTATTTGCGTATTGTTTTGATGAGCAATCGGTGCTGATTATGGCTGAAATCCACGTCCAAGGTCCATCACTTTCACGGACGAGTGTCCTGGTTGCCCTTAAGTACGTTTGTGTAGTTGTCGATTTTTGACGTTGGTCTATTTCTGCGACACAATGGCTGTATCGTAGCCGTTGTATTTGTCAGTGGACTACACCTTGCCAAGTTGAGGCATCTGAAAAGGGCATGCTGGAAGGGTGGCACCGTACTTGGATGCCCTAGCAGACCCAGAGATGGACTGAGAGCCCCAGGGGGTGTAGACCAGGGTCCACGTTTCTCGTATCTGAACACTTGCATTGCCTCAAATCGCATGAGCTTGAGACCGAGCTGCGTCTCAAGTCTCAGACAGCTCAACAGAAAAGTTGCCAGGACAAACTCATGCTTGAGCTTAAGCTTGAGATGATGCTTAGAAGAGACGAAGCTCGAGCTGCGGTTTGGTGAACAACTGCGGTACGGACCTTCGACCGTGGCCAGGTCCTCGGTCACTTTTTACATCTCGTGCCACTTTCGGTCATCCTTGAAGCAGTTTAAGCAGGGCTCAAACTTGACCCAGGACGTTGCTCGTAACAGCTTTCACTCTTTTAAACTTCCAAACTGACCTCTGTTACCTGTGCTGTCTGCACGGACCATCGTAGCTACCGTGTTTAACGCTTACTCATTTCCACCTCCCCCTACGTGCATGAAAATTTAAAGTCGATTTATATTGTAAACTGACCTCGATCGACGAGTTCATGCCGAACGTCTTTTAAAAATGTCTAATGGGGTTATCCGGAGGCTGAGCCACTTTGATGGGCGAGGCAAGTGGAGAGAAGTTAACATGGTGACCCATTCTCCAATTTGATTTGATTTCTATTTTGCTTATTTGGGATGTGTGCTCAGCGGACAAAGCTCAACTACCTACAAGTACTTCTAATTCGTGTTCTTGTGTATACTTGCAGCCGCACACATTTAGGTTACGTGTAAGGTCTGCTCCGGTGCCTCGGCTACGCGTTCGAGTGGCCTTTTTGCAGAGGTGTCGTAATGCTCGTGCTCTCTCAGGTGCAATACCCTTGTTGAAATCGGCAGTCGTAGAGTTTGTGGTGACTAAAAAAGCACTGAAGTGATTTGGGTGTTGCCTCCTCCTTCTGCCTGGAAAAATGTGTGGAAAAACAACTCTGCAGACACTCGTGTCGCTGTTATGAAAAACACACGAGGGGATCACTCGGGTTATGTAACCTCGGTTTGTCCGTAAACAGTTTTGCAAATAGTTCATCGAATACATGACGTGATGAATGAAAAACAAGTGAAACTATACAATGTCTGTCTGCATTTATTCTTACCACATGACCTTCCACAAATTAATGGCACGTCAGTGTATCAAATGGGTATCTTTTCTCTAATGAGCATTTATCACTCAGAAAGGGATAATTTCAGAAGGCCAAAAAAAAGATATGGACTTCTCGGCTTTTCACGAGGTCAAGTTTGAGGATTTTGATTTGTGTAAACTAGTGTTTTCCAAACTTTTTTGGACCGATGCCCCCTTTGCAGCAATTATTGTGCAGGCAATCTTAAAAATGGACCCTCTATGGACCAACTTGTACTACAGGCAACATATATCATTATAAAATTTATATTAAAAGTTCTAGTGGTTTGTTTTAAGGCTAAAATGTATTTATGTTTTTAGAAACAATAAGCTTTCTGACAACTTTTTTATTAAAGTTTGAATTTTGATATTTCATTTTTTTCAATTTAGTCAAATTTAGTCATCAAAATTGAAGTTTTGTTTTTTTACGCTTGATTTTTTCATTATTACTTACTTTATTAACATATTTGACGTAAACCTTAATATGATTGTTTTAAACTTAATATTTTAGAAACTATGGCTTTCTAAACATTTGTTTACTAAAGGCAAGTTTGTCACTAGGCCTAAGTTTTTTTGCTAAAAGGCTTATATGTTTTTGATCATAATTCATAATTTATTGAAGAAATTATCAACATTTCTCTTGAATTTATTTCATCAGTTGTAAACGTGATTTGTTGCTATACCACTTTTCTTCTGAAAATATGTTACCGGAAACATTTTAAAGCAAGTTTGTATTTTAACTTTTTTGCTAAATGGCTTATTTGTTTTTGATCATAATTCATAATTTATTGAAGAAATTTTCAAAATTTCTCTTGGATTTCATCGGTTTACAACTGATTTACATACAATGTGATTTGTTGCTAGACCACATTTTTTCTGAAAATATGTTACCAGAAACATTTTAAAGCAAGTTTTGTATTTTAACTTTTTCTCTTCAAACGCCCACTGTTGACTTTAAGACACAAACAAAATTTGCATATTTTTAAAATCTAAAAATATGTTCTTGTTAAGGAGGTCCATCTTAGTACAAATATACAGAGGGTTAATTCTGTTAGAAAAAAGTAGGTCCCCTAAAAATGATGAGGTCTGGACAAAATTGCCTCCTGGCCCCAAACCCTTTGTCAAATCTTGGGATTTGGTCAGAAAGTTCCTGAGGGGCAGTTTAAAGCCCATGAACCCATGGGGACGAGATGGGGAGGCGAAGTTCAGTGCATATTGCCCAATTTGGAATATAGGGCATTGAAGTCGAGTTAATGGACCATCTTGGAAACGTTTGTCTACCAAAAAAAAACATCCAGTACAATGCGATTTTTTGAAATGTCAAAAGTCAAGCTGTCGGTGTTGACGAGGTTTTGCATAATACGAAGAAACATACGCAACGTTTTCTTGGCAACATGACAGCGTGTACAAGTTGGGTCACTTTGACATGTTTTTCCTGTAATTATGCTTTGGTGGAGGCGAAATCGATTGCAAAGAAAAGCAAGTTGAAAATTTTGGTGACTGATTTTCAACTAGTTGTTTGACGAGGTCCTAGGCTGTCTCTTGTACAATTGGAAATGAGATGATCACCACCAACAGGCCCCAAGTCAATGATGTAATCTCGGGTGGTTTTTATTGGAAAGGCATATTGAGTACAGTTAGGCATCTAACCCTGTGCGTTTAGCGGTTTCGTAGTCGGATAAAGTCGTGGAGAGGCAGAAAAAAATCGATATCACAGTTATGCAAAAGCCGTTGAATGGATTCCGTCGTGTAGACTAGATTTATTATTGAAAGTAGCTTTTATAGTCTGGGGGATAAAAAAGAGAGAGGCGATGAGATTCTGAGTTCCCAACTGTTGGATTTTTTGGGATTTTAATTCTCGGGTTTGATGAATTTTTAGCAATGGTTATCATTTGCAAAATACAGAAAAGGCCTACCAGGACCAATTTGATTTGTGGCTTTTTTCACCCCTGAAATTCCCCTTTTCCGTGCTTGAATTGTTTGGCTTTATGCTTTTTTTTCAACACCCGGTTGCATGCTATGAACTTTTAGCTGGAACCTTGCGCTGTGCCGGTTGAATGACCGTATTGCACGAAGCATTATTTCACACACTGCACCGATTGCATGATGCAATTCTCCTGCCTTTTTTGTAGTCTTTAGTGGAAAATTTACCCTTGTGTGTGGATGCTGCATTGACACTTGCAAATATTGTCAGTGTCCGTAATCCTTCGGATAATAGCATCGCACCGCTGGCCTCTCGGACAACCGCAAATTCCACCGCCGGTGGTCGAGTGGGTTCCTTTACCTTCCATTATCCTTGTGTGGATTCTGCATTGACACGGCGAGCTTGCAAAAATTGTCAGGGCCCACAATCCTTCGGATAGTAGCATCACACCTCTTGGACAACCGCAAGTGTCACTGCCGGTGGTCGAGGGGGTTACGCGTTTGCTTCTCGGTCCTAACTTCCATTACCCTTATGTGGGGATGCTGCATTGGTACGGCGAGCTTGCAAATATTGCTAGGGTCCGTAATCCTTCGGATAGCCTCGCGGACAACCGCAAATGCCACCACTGGTGGTCGAGTGGGTTCCTTTACCTTCCAGGTCCTAACTTCCATCACCCTTATGTGGGGACCTACATTGGCACGGCGAGCTTGCAAAAATTGCCAGGGCCCGTACGTAATCCTTCGGATAGTAGCATCGCACCGCTGGCCTCTCTGATAACCGCAAATGCCACCACCGGTGGTCGAGTGGGTTCCTTTACCTTCCATTGTCCTTGTGTGGATTCTGCATTGACACGGCGAGCTTGCAAAAATTGCCAGGGCCCGTAATCCTTCGGATAGTAGCATCGCACCACTGGCCACTCGGTCAACTGCAAATGTCACTGCCGGTGGTCGAGTGGGTTACGTGTTTGCTTCTCGGTAAAAACTTCCAATGCCCTTATGTGTGGTATACTGCATTGGCACGGCGAGCTTGCAAAAATTGCTAGGGCCCATAATCCTTCGGATAGTAGCTTCGCACCGCTGGCCTCTCGGCGAGTCACAAGGGCCACCGCCAGTGGTCGAGGGGGTTACGCGTTTGCTTCTCGGTCCTAACTTCCATTACCCCTATGTGTGGGATGCTGCATTGACACGGTAAGCTTGCAAAAATTGCCAGGGCCCATAATCCTTCGGATAGTAGCATCGCACCACTGGCCTCTTGGACAACAGTAAATGTCACTGGCCTCTCTGTCAACCGCAAATTCCACTGCCGGTGGTCGAGTGAGTTACGTGTTTGCTTCTCGGTCCCAACTTCCATTGCCCTTGTGTGTGAATACTGCATTGACACTGCAAGCTTGCAAAAATCGCCAGGGCCCGTAATCCTTCGGATAGTAGCATCGCACCGCTGGCCTCTCTGACAACCGCAAATTCCACTGCCGGTGGTCGAGTGAGTTACGTGTTTGCTTCTCGGTCCCAACTTCCATTGCCCTTGTGTGTGGATACTGCATTGGCACGGCAAGCTTTCAAAAATTGCCAGGGCCCGTAATCCTTCGGATAGTAGCTTCGCACCATTGGCCTCTTGGCGAGTCACAAGGGCCACTGGGTCAGAACTGCGGCTTCTAAGTCTCCGTTAATCGTCATTTATAAAAAAAATTAAAAAAAACAACAACCTAAAATTCCTTTTTTTTTAAATTCTTTAAACAGTTTTCAGAATTTTTGTAAAAAATAGCTTTTCGTCATATTTACCTTGGGACCATCTAAAAACCATCTGGGATAAGAGAGGTTTCATTGTAAATTTAAATTCCTGCTCGTATTTTGGTATGATTGTGGTTGTTTTATAAAGTTATTCTCTATTGTTTATCCAGAGATTAATGGTGTTTTGTTTTTTTTACAAATTTTGACTGGGATGTGTCTGCTCTCGGAAATGCTTTCAACAACCTTGTTTACCAGTGAGGGAAAAAAAGGACAGTTTGTACGCAATTGCATGTGGGGAAGTAGACGCAATGATAATCGAGTAGTGACCCTGCTTGACCTATTTTTGTAGTCTGCCATGCAAAGATGGCGAATAAGGAGCATAGGGAGCAGAGGCTAAATAGATTTCCCCCCCCCCTTCCTTTTGGCGCCAATTTTGAAGACATGCGATTGAGGATGTGCTTTGGACATTGGTCATTTGTTGTTTTCAATTGACGAATTTATACTTTGTCAGACCAGGGAAGGTGTTTATTTGTTTGTTTGTTAATTTTTAACTTTGGCCTATTTCTGCAACATGAGTTCTAAACGCCAACGCCAGGGGAAGAACCTCCAGCGCCGCCTACCTGTCAATTTTTGCACTGGTCCCTAATCGGTTTAAACCGATTGACCATTTGTAAAAATTGTCACAGACCTCGCCCGGTGTACAGGATCAACTTGCAACCGGTTGGGCCCTTTTTAGCCTTAGTCGCCTTTGGGCCCTTAAATCCCAACCAACAACATATCTCGCCCGGTGAGCAAACCCCGCACTTTAGGACCGAGAGGCAATCCCGTTTAGAGCTAGGGCAGGATCATTGGAAACCAACGAACGACTCGCAAAATTTAGGGCGGTAGCGACAACTTGCGACCTGTGCGGTGAAGGAACAGTCATTAGATTCTTGTCGGATGGGCATGGAGACTGCATCTCTTAAGGAATGGTTCGGCTTCTGCAACCGACGGGGTAGCGTTGGAAGACGCCATTCGGGCTGCAAAGGGCCTGCTGACAAGGCGGTTGACCTTGAAACAGCTATGCAGCTCAAATAAGGGCGTGGATAGATGCAGTGTAATTGGAAGAGTAGTAGTGTAGGGCGATTACCCGCACTCCTAACGGAGGATCCGTCTCAAAGGATAAGCTACAGTTCAGTTCAGTCAGTAACCAATGTACGCATTCTGTTACTACATGTGACTAGTATGGATTCTGACTTGGAAGCGGTCAGTCGTAATCCTTCTGATTGTAGCTTTGGACCACTCGCCTCTCGGGTGAGCACAAGGACCTGCGGTGCCTCTCGTACTGAGTAGAATCGCTGTCGTAGCATCAAGGCCCGCAATGTGCCACCCACTCGAAAGAAGCCAAACAGTGCAAATTTCTGTAAGGGCATGCTCTCCGATTGAAGCGAACACAACACCTGGCTTTGCCGCGGTCAGTGCAGACGATAACAACGGTATCGTTTGTTATCGTGTTTCCAAAAACTAAACCAGGTGCTATTGGAGGCCCGTATCTTTGGATATGGATTCTGACTTGGAGGCGGTCAGTCGTAATCCTTCTGATTGTAGCTTTGGACCACTCGCCTCTCGGCTGAGCACAAGGACCTGCGGTTCCTCTCGTACTGAGTAGAATGGCTGTCGTAGTAAAAAGGCCCGCAATGTGCCACCCACTCGAAAGAAGCCAAACAGTGCAAATTTCTGTGAAGGCATGCTCTCCGATTGAAGCGAACACATCACCTGGCTTTGCCGCGGTCAGTGCGAACGATAACAACGGTATCGTTTGTTATCGTGTTTCCAAAAACGTAACCCGGTGCTATCGGAAGCCCGTATCTTTACTTTCGATTTAAAGGTTTGTTGACATTTGGCATTCGCCGGAATGGGCCGCGATAATGTTTGATAACGGCGAACAGCAACTGTGTTTTGATAACACGGCAAAATATGATTTTTGGTTCGGATTGGCAGTTAAACGTTGTGGGGGATTGGGTTCGTGTTTATGTCATGTCTGCCGTATCGCTTTCTTGAAATTAATCGAAAACTCTTAATATAATAGCATTTGACCACCGATAAGAATAAAAAAAAATGGCGTGAGGTTTTCCACTCCTGGTGACATTGTTCCACAAATGTAGGCCATGTTTCTACCGCGAACCTAATTCGTTGTTATGAAATAGCAACCTAGTTGTCATGTCATCATTGATTGGATTGCAAGTATTAATGTGTAATCCGTGTTGCATCGTTTTGCAACATTTTCATCGGCCTTATGCGTTCTGCTCTCAAAAGCTCTACGGGCAACGAGCTTTTGTTTACGACAAGGACCGGTCCTTCAAATTTGGATTCAGAACCTAATACTGGAACAATATGATCTCTACTATTGGTGTGTTAGTTGTTATTTTTCAGTCAACAACTAAGAATAAACTACCACTCAACTAATATAGTTGCAGTTGATAGTTACAACTAGGTATGGTCCTTCGCTGCCGGATGGTGTTGTCCCACTTTGCTGACATGCCGTTTCACCGACGAATTGAAGGGTTTGGTTAGTGTTCATGGCAAAAAGAATGCTTAAATAACAGTATAATGTATATGCAATAATTGTGTATTAAAAAAATACCTTATTTACAATAATTGTAAACTTGGGTGCTAGTGACAGAGTGGCACGTCAGTGCTCATTGGCCCAATTTGTCGATCTCCGTTTGCAAGGAGTAAAATCAGCCATCTACATTCTGTTTACTTTGGTATTTTTCCATCATATAATAACAGTATAATGCATATATACAATAATCGTGTATAAAAATATCTTGTATACAATAGTGTAAATTTAGATGCTAGTGACAGAGTGGCACGCTAGTGCTCATTGGCCCAATTTGTGGCCATCCGTTTGCAAGGAGTAAAACAGCCATATACATTCTGCTTACTTTGGTATTTTCCCATCATATAATAACAATATATTATAAATATATACAATAATTGTGTATAAAAATACCTTATTTACAATAATTGTGAACTTGGGTGCTAGTGACAGTGTGGCACTCTAGATTCTAGTGCTCATTGGCCCAATTTGTGGCCAACCGTTTAATCATCATCCCGAATAAAATCAGCCATCTACATTCTGTTTAACTTGGATAACTGTATAATGTATAATGTATATATGCAATAATTGTAATGTTGGATGCTAGTGACAGATTGGCACTCGAGATTCTAGTGCTCATTGGCCCAATTTGTGGCCCTCCGTTTGCAAGGAGTAAAAACAGCCATCTACATTCTGTTTACTTTGGTATTTTCCCATCACATAATAACAGTATAATATAAATATATACAATAATTGTGTATAAAGAATACCTTATTTACAATAATTGTGAACTTGGGGGCTAGTGACAGAGTGGCACGCGAGTGCTCATTGGCCCAATTTGTGGCAACAGGATCTTACATTCTGTTTACTATGGGATTTTCCCATCTCCCGTGCATATGAGTGAAATGACGTGACGTTATTACCACGTGCGTTAAAGTACACCATGAAGTGGTTGAACTTTTGCAAAGGTTGAGCCGTTAACTTAAACGCTGTAAATGAGCCGCCTGAACAACACTTGTTTTCGTGTGCGTTTTGTGTTGTTCATTTATGGAATTGGTTTTTTGAATGGAGGCTGTTGTGGCGGAATACATATAACCTTGATTTTGAAATGGCCTTCGCCACCTTAGTCCTCCCTCTTTCGGCTTGTTGCCAGTCTGATGTTGACATGATTTTGCGTTGTTATTGTTGAGCACAACTACGTTTCATAAATCTGGTGTGCACGATGGCTGTCGTGAAATTCCAAATTAACAGCTCTATTTTCGTTGCTGGGCATTGGTTTTGACCCTATGTTGCTTCCGTCATTTTATCAAGTAAAGGTCAACTTCATCCATTCCTGGAATTTGTAATAGAAATTGGACTAGTCAGAGAAAAGGGCCTTAGATTTTGCAAATGTCATGGAAAATTCAAGTTTTTTGACATTTACGACCCTTATAAATAAAAGGATTTGCCCCTGTTTGGAGGATGTTAGAGATTGAGCAAGCCAGCGCCTTAACTTTAAAGGCGGGAAGGGAGGAGCCACAGATCTGAATTACTACCCAATGAACCAACTGAACGTCATAAGTGCGCATGCGTGGTTCTTCCCTTCCCGCCTCGAAGGTGGGAAGGGAGCTGTTTTTGAAGCAAGAAACACAAAACATGTCTTTTGAAGCGTCCAAACTACAAATTTTGAAAAACATGTTTTTTTGAAGCGTCCAAACTACAAATTTTGACAAACATGTTTTTCGAAGCGTCCAAACTTCCAAATTTTGAAAAACATGTTTTTTGAAGCGTCTAAATTACAAATTTTGACAAACATGATCTTCGAAGTGTCCAAACTTCAAATTTTGTCAATAACATGTTTTTTGAAGCGTCCAAACTACAAATTTTGCAAAAACCTGTTTTTTCAAAATGTTTTGAAAACTCTGCTTTTGCTCCGTGTTTTTGGATAGTCTGGACCCGCCTTAACGTTAAGGCGTTGACTGGCTCAATCACTCTAGTTTTATGCAGATCTTTTATTAGAGAGATTGAGCCAGCCAGCACCTTAACTTTAAAGACTGGAAGGGAGGAGCCACAGAATTGAATTACCCAATGAACCAACTGAACGTCATGAGTGCGCATGCGTGGTTCGGAAGGAAGGTGGGAAGGAAGCTGTTTTTGGAAGCAAGAAACACAAAACATGTTTTTTTTATGCGTCCAAACTTCAAATTTTGAAAAACATGTTTTTTCAAAATGTTTTGAAAACTCTGCTTTTGCTCCGTGTTTTTGGATAGTCTGGATCCACCTTAACGTTAAAGCGTTGACTGGATCAATCTCTGTAATTATTGGTTGATTAAACACTGGGAACTGGAAACAAACTGTGCTGACCTGATCTTGAGTTGGAATCATGACTAGCAACTTTAACCTCAAACATGTTGACTACTCCAAGTTGATTTGGGTGTTGTGCTTTGTGCAGACCAAGTTAACATTTCCCTTAAACTCATTCAGGGATTTGTGCCTTTTCCCTTAAACTGATGTATGACTAATCTGTTCCCTATCTTTTTTTTCTTCTCCAGATGGACCTTTGTGGAATAAAATGGCGTAGATTAAGTGCCGATAATTTATATTGTGTGGATCCGTTGGACGATCCGGTGCTCCTGGCGTTCACCAAGTGTTTAGCCGCGGATATATTGTGCGTGTGGAGGAGGGTTCCTCACCAGAGGACTCACCTGGAGCAACATCGCTACCTGCAGGAGTTGAACGCGCCACCGCCGCTGCTCTACAAGAAGGAGTTATGGATATTCTGGTACGGCAACGAGCCCACGGATTTGAACAACATCTTGTGCTCTGAGTTGTCAGGTAAGGATTCGTTCTGTTTGGGACCCAAAGTCTCATTTTTTTTCTCCGTCGTCCAAATTTCTGTAAAGCCCGGTCTCCAACAGCGAAAGCACAGAACATAAGCAAAAAAGCCGCAAAACATGCTTTCGCGAGCAAGTTTTGTAAAACGAAAGGTGTACCATCCAAAAAGAGCATGATTAATGGAGCAAATGTTTTGAGTCGATGACGCTCCGACTAAGGTGTGTTCGCTGCCGTCTGCTCGCTATTTGCAAACGGTGTGCAGACGATCCGTTTTATCACGCTCGAAGTTTGTCTGAAAATTGCAGGTACGCTTTTGAGCCACCGGCTACGTACATGCCTTGGTACAAGCGCCGTAAGGTGAAAACATTTTTTTTCCTTTAATTCTGACTGCCGCTTGGGCGATTGGTGAAATGTTTTCAAAAGTATGCTTCGTAAAACAAAGGTGTACTAACCAAAAAAACCTGTGATAAGCGGAGCAAATATTTTGAGTCGATGGCGCTCCGACTAAAGGTTTGTACGTTGCCGTATGCTCGCTACTTGCAGACGATCTGTTCTATCGTTGCGCGATGTTTGTCTGCACACCGTCTGCAAATTTTAGGTCCGCATTTGAGTTATCGGCTGCATACGTGCCTTGGTACGAGCGCCGAAGGTGAAAACATTTTTTTCCTTTGATCCCGACCGGCTCTTCGGCGATGTTTTCAAATTCATGCTTTCTAGAGCAAAAGTGGTCTAACAAAAAAAAACACGATGAGCGGAGCAAATATTTTGAGTCGATGACGCTCCGACTAAGGTTTGTGCGTTGCCGTCTGTTCGCTAATTGCGGACGACGTGCAGACGATCTGTACTAGCGTTGGTTGATGTTCGTCTGCACACCGTCTGCAAATTTCAGGTCCGCATTTGAGCCATCGGCTGCATACGTACCTTGGTACGAGCACCGTAAAACGAAAACATTTTTTTCCTTTGATCCCGACTGCCTCTTGGGCGATGGGCGAAATGTTTTCAAAAGCATGTTTTGTAAAACAAAGGTGTTCTAACCACACACACACACACACAAATATGTGAGTAAGCGGAGCAAATATTTTGAGTCGATGACGCTCTGACAAGACGTGTACGTTGCAGTCTGCTCGATATTTGCAGACGACGTGCAGACGATCTGTTCTATCGTTGCGCGATGTTAGTCTGTACACCGCCTGCAAATTTTAGGTCCGCATTTTAGCCACCAGCTGCATACGTGCCTTGGTACGAGCGCCGAAGTTGAAAACATGTTTTTCCTTTGATCCCGACCGGCTCTTCGGCAATGGACCTAATGTTTTCAAATTCATACTTTCTAAAACAAAGGTGGTCTAACTAAAAAAAAAACACGATGAGCGGAGCAAATATTTTGAGTCGATGACGCTCCGACTAAGGTTTGTGCGTTGCCGTCTGTTCGCTAATTGCGGACTACGTGCAGACGATCTCTTCTAGCGTTGCTCGAAGACATGCCTTGGTATGACGATGTTTGCTGAAACTTGGTAAGCAAACTTTTATTGCAAACATGTTTTCAAAAACCTTGCTTTTGCTCTGTGTTTTCGTTGGTGGGGACACAAATTCCATTGTGTACTTCATGTCACATTGTCTTTGTTGGCAGGCTTGTATGGAGTGCCTGAAGTTGACTTCGATGCTAATTGATTTTTCTGTCACTGGAAATGAGCACGTTGCTTTATCTCTTCCCCACAATCTTGTTTTGCTAGACTGGGCGATGGGTGTGGTTAGAGAAATGGGAAATCCCCTCGCTAACTCATGTTGGCGTCATTTTATCCGTATATTGGGCGCTGGAATTTCTTTGGGCAACATGGGGAGATAAGAAGTTGTCAAGTATAAAGTCGTGTCATGACAAATGCCAGGGATGGCACACTCTTTCATCCCTGCATCTATAGACTAGGGGAATTCCCCTGTTAAACTCAAGATGGCAACATTTTATGTAAGGCAATTTCTTTGAGCAACATTGGGGAGATAGGAAGTTGTCAGGCATGTTGTCATGTTGTCAGAGATGTCAAAGAGATGGCACACTTTGTCAACTCTGAATCTGTTTACGTGGGGAAATTCCCTTGTCAACTCGTCTTTTTTGGGGTAGTTAAGAAGTTGTCAGGTGTACAGTCATGTTATTACAAAGGTCAGATATAGCACGCATATTCTGTCATTCCCTGAATCTGTGGACATGGGAATTCCCCTGCTGGCATCATTTTATGTAAATTGTGTTCCAAAATAATTTCTTTGAGCAACATGGGAAGATAAGTTGTCATGTGGGTTGTCAACTTATCACAAAAGTTGAAGAGATGGCCCAGTTTGTCAACCCTGCATCTAAGGACGTAGGGAAATTCCCTTGTTAACTCATGTTAACGTCATTTTACGTAAATGTTTCCTACAATTTCATTAAGCATTATTGGGTAGATATGTTGTCAGGTATGTTGTCATATTGTTACAAAAGTCAAAGATGTGGCACAGTTTGTCAACCCTGAATCTAAGGATGTAGGGAATTTCCCTGCTAACTCATGTTGGCGTCATTTTACGTAAATGTTTCCTACAATTTCATTAAGCAACATTGGGTAGATATGTTGTCAGGTATGTTGTCATATTGTTACAAAAGTCAAAGATGTGGCACAGTTTGTCAACCCTGA
>JAUJYV010002043.1:0-14131 GCA_033995625.1 Ophyiulus pilosus
TACGTGAAGGTACATTTTATATATAAGATGATGCAGAATACGTGAAGGTACATTTTACATAGATGTTACAGGATATACGTGAAGGTACATCTTGCATACAAAATGTTACAGAATGCAGCCACGGTATGTAAATTTGATGTAGATATTTACAAAATGAAGCTATTCATTTCGTACTACATTGGAAACTTGTATAGCACCAGACACTCCCATTCTCACATTTCCAGGTTTTACCGTTGCAGCTACATAGGGCCTATCTTCCTAAGCGGATTTATTGCATCTTTTGAATGACCAGAAGGGATCCCCCACGAAGCCGTTGAACGGATGGTCAGCAGCTGACCGATCTAAGTGACCTTATCTCTCGGCAACATTGATGACCATGCTGTGTGGCCGTTTTATCGGTTCGCGTTGCTATAGTTGCGTTTTGCCTTTCCTACATTTTTTTTATTTTTTTTTTTCCGCGGTGAAGATGAGGGTTGGAGATGTAAGAGAAAAAAAAATCTCAAATGCATTCCGTTATCTGGAGCAATTTATATCGATCTGATGTTGCGATGGAATAGCGATGCAGGGGGTCAAAATCCGGGTTTTGGTAAAGGGACATGGCGCGTGCCTCACCGTGCGTTATAATTAACACACCTAATGTGCAAGAAATACGATGTCTACTTGTATAGGTGATCACAATGAATGTTCATTTTGATCACCATTACTTTGGTGAACAGTGTGATCATCATGATCGCTGGTACTCGACGATTGAGACGCTAGACGATAAGTTACAAAGCAGTGTTGGACAGTAATTGAGTACATTTAATACATTGGTGTAACGAATAAAAGAATACTGAGTACAAAGAGTAAATGAATACAAAATTTACTCAGAAGGTACCAAATGTACTCAAAAGGTATGAGTACAATGCCCTCGATTACAAAAATATACTCAGAATGGGTGGTTACAAATGGGCATTAACGTAATTTGAAATTATGAGTACCAATGTAATCGAGGTGTATGAATTAGAAGTACTTTGAACTAATAATTGAGTACATTGAATACATTGGAGTAACGAGTAAAAGAGTACTGAGTACAAAGAGTAAATGAATACCAAATTTACTCAGAAGGTACCAAATGTACTCAAAAGGTACGAGTGCAATGCACTAGATTACAAAAATATACTTAGAATGGGTGATTACAAATGGGTATTAGCGTAATCTGAAATTATGAGTACCAATGTAATCGAGGTGTATGAATAGAAGTACTTAAAGCTTAATAATTGAGTACATTGAATACATTTGAGTAACGAAAATGAGTAACTTAACACGAGGGTCATCCTGAAGGATAATGTGAATATGTCCAAGTCTGATTACGATACCACTCGTACTCAATTCGTTTGATTACTAATTACTCTACTCATTATGGAGTACGATTCCAATTTACTCGTAATCAGTACTCCTATTCATAAGTATTATTTGCCCAAGTCTGACTCATTTCATATGACTACTGATTACATGTACTGTACTCATACTCTCTACTCGAGGCCGGTTAAACCGGAGTTCATCTTTGTAAATTCATAACATTACTAAAATACCCTTAGTAACGTATTTATTTATTGGTTTAATTGGTAATTAACGTATTTACAAAATGAAGCTCAATTTTTTGTTGTAGGTACACGTTTTTTGTATTATCTATTCCAAAAAACGTTCAGATGCAATTTAATTTTTTTACCTAGTATCTGAGACCGACGGATAAAAGGGGTTTTACTTTACTTAATGCACGTTTTAGTGACCACAATTGATTTGGACTAGTGATTAATTTAATTGTGCAGATAATGAACAAGTTGGCCACTAAATGTGCACTAGAGGGACCACAAATCTGTACAGGGTGTCCACAAAATACCAGACAGTCACAGTAAGCTTCGCTTAGGTGACTGAATGGATTTATAGACGACTGGAATGTCGTTGGTATATAGTATTTCTATATGACATTCCAGCCACTTATTTGAAGGCACCTCAATGTGATGAATTTTAGCTTAGGGGTGTGTGGGTTTAGCATGGGAGAGACAGCAATGCAGACAAGAGGGAACATTAAACGTTGTCTTCCAATGGTTTAATACATGCCCTAGATCATATTTATTAGCTCGAAACAAACAAGGATGTCCAATCTGAAGCCAGCATGAAAACAAGATAAAGCCTTTTATCGCCCACAACAACAACAAAAAAAAGCTAATTAGTTTTTCAAGAGATATTTTGTAAGCACATTTTATTGCTGGCGACATTGTTTGCCATGATACACCGGGGATAGGGAATTTTGCTTCTCTCTTTCTAGTCTCCTTGCCAAGCCGGTAAACGAGTGGGTAAATATTGAACCTTTATTTCAATTGGAAAGGTTGAAACGTGTTGTTCCACCCTTGGGTAAATAGTTTAACATGGCGAGCCATCCGAAAAACTAAGAAGGAATTCAGTTTTTTTTTTCTTCTCTCCCCTTCCATTTTTTTTTTTTCTTCATGAAGCCGCAGTTCGCTATCTACAACCCTATTACGAAATTCATTGTTTTTAAAACGCCTGGGATTTCGATCCAATCAATCTGGTTTCTAAGCCCGAACCTCTGGGAGCCTCTAGCCGGCCTCCAGAGCCTATTTTGGCTTTGCAAAAAAGTACTCCTGCATCCATTTATTTCGCGCTCACGTTTTGCACCTGGGTTCCCCGAGTTGATGACGTCTTGACCTGACCGGAACGAGTCGAGCGCCTAAATCCGCGACCCTCACCAACGAAAACACGGAGCAAAAGCAAGGTTTTTGAAAGCTGGTTTGAAATAAAAGTTTGCGTTTCGATGTTTCAGCAAACTTCTAGGGTGTTTTTGCTTTCAAAAGCATGCTTTTGAAAACATTTCGTGGATCGTTTCGAGTTTTCATGTTTTCTGTTTTCCTGTTTTTTGCTTTGGCTCCGTGTTTTTGTTTGTGGGGACCGGGCTTAGCAACGCCGGGCAACATCAAATTTGTTCCAACATCGACACGGCTTCACTTTTTCAACATTGATGCGCATTGCGAATGAATGCGAATTTGAAGCGGTTTGCAATGTTCTTGAGGTTACCAGAGTGACTGTTGATCTTGACATGACTAGAACAGCACTGCCACCATCGTCATTGGTGAAACTGGCCAACAGTGACAAAATTGGCTTGAGCTTCGACACGGCTTCACTTTTTCAACATTGATGCGCATTGCGAATGAATGCGAATTTGACGTGGTTTATGATGCTCTTGAAGTTCCCAGAGTGACTGTTAATCTTGACTGGGACAACACCACCACCACCATCGTCATTGGTGAAACTGGATTAAACATCCATACGGCTTCACTTTTTCAGCGTTGATGCACATTGTGAGTGAATGTGAATATGAAGCGGTTTGTGATGCTCAATTTGGTTTTAAAGTTCCCAGAGTGACTGTTGGTCTTGATCTGACTAGGACAAAAGCGTTGTGTGAAGAGCTCTTGCTCAGACTTGCTGGGCTGTTGACCATACTATTTCAGCACCAATTCGAAATTTTATATTTGATTTCTATTGTCATGGAGGACGCCATCTTGAAACTCTCCTACGTTAGGTTATCCTTGGGCACTGAACTCGATTCAATTTACAGAACAGTTTATTGTTCTAATAAGTGTGCTCAGTGTATTTATGTGAGGTTGCGAGCGGAAATTGCTTCTTGCACAATGCATGAACTTATCCAGACATCGTTGCTACGAGTTGGTTTTCTAATTTTTTTTTATTCGGAGTAAAAATAAAGTTGCTTCTAGTATTGCGTTCTAATTTATGATATTGTGGCGTTATTTATTGCACAAATGGTTCGCCTTATAAATTTTCCCTTTCTTGTCACTTTGCTGGCTGTTGTTACACGTTCACAGCGATCGCGATAGGACCGAACAAAGGAAAACATGAATCCAAGATGGCAGCTAGTGTGTCATTTCTTAAGCCAGTGGTATACAAGTGTATGTATTTCTGTCACGAAACTTACCTACAATGTCCCGCACGGTAACATATTTCATTGTACGAGAAAAAAACAGGTTCTAAGCTTTAATTTCACTTTGTGAAATGAAATGCATAATTCCCGAAGGAAGTTTGCCTTTTCTCGTAAACAGTTCAATTTTGCAAATGCAAACTCTTGCATATGTTTCAAACTTGTTGGTGCTTAGAAAATACTTGATGGCAATCATTCTCAAAGTCTGCTAAACTTTTCTAATGTTTCAGATGAGAAAACCTACCAATCGTTCTATCGTTACAGTCTGTGAGGAAAAGACTTTGGAAATAGAACGTACTATTACATATTTACAAGAAACATCGATATTGGCAGTACAAGTTTTAATATAAGAATCACAGACATCTCTAAGACATTAACGTATAATTTGACACAAGTTTCAACGCAGTTGACGTGCACAGATTGATTTTTCATTTAAACGTCCCATATGAATGCTTGGAATTTATAGCAACCGTATATACCATGTGACGTCATGAAACAGTGTAAACCTCGCTCGATTTTCACAGTACCCCAGTCTTCATTGGTCTCAAACTGACGGTCTTTGACTGATCCATGCTGATAAGATGAGGAAAGTTCTAAAATATAACTGGTAATGTCCATTCTGTGTCAAAAAGATTTGTATCCGTAACGATTGCATTACCATGGTAAGCTACAGTGTATTTTATGGTGGCCCTTCATAGCAGGTTATTAGAACCTCTGAGAGGGTTTGTAATTGCTTCTATCATGTTACGTCACTGAAAATTGCACAGTGTAAATAACTCTTTCGATTTTCACCATAACACAGCCATCATTGGTCTCAAACTGACCGTTTCTTGTAGATGAATTCGGTGAAAGACATGGCATGTCCACAAAAAAGTGTTTTTAAACTTTACATGTGCGGTTTTAAGTACTCTCTGCAAATATCAAAAACTAGTATGAACATGTTGTTACTTAGATGAACTATCGCGGTGGTTCGGAAACACGATTTATTGGTCATCTCCCAGATTTCATTTGCGGAAAACAAAAAAAATACTATATATATCCACGGAAACCGTCTTTCCATGCTTTCCATTGTCCAGCGTCGGTCAAGATAATGAATCTTTCGGGTTCATTATTTTCTTGACCCCCTACTCGTGTCCACTCTTTTCTTTTAGCCGATGCGGCTTTTCGCATTGTTGCAGACACACAAAAAATCAGGAGAAAAAGCTGATTAACCCAGAACTGGAATAAAGGGCATTTTTCAAGCGTCCACTTTGCAGCGGTCTGCTAAGGTCAACCCGTGTTGACATTTAATTTTTGCTGCTCTAATTAGCTTCCACCATCCAGAAAAAAAAGATAAATATCGTCCTTATATTAACGTTGTGTTGGCTACTGGATTGTTGACATATAGTAGAGCTTGATGAACGTGTATTATCCATTTAGAAGGGCAGTCTGCTTGCGTTGACCGACGGTCAACCACGGTTGACAATCATGTGGTCAAAAATCTGCAACACAATAATCATGCACTAAAAGTTTTTTTTTAAACATAGGGTGGTGTCAGTTGGGTTGAAAAATACCTTTTTTGGTGTATTCTTTACCGGAAGTGCTTTTTAAATGCGGTAAATAGACGGTAAAAATTTAAACTTTCTTAAAATGTGAATAGAAAGTTTATTATTCGGTAATCAAATTGTTTTTGAGATTTTAGTTATACAGTGGATTCCGCTTTATCTGGACACCGGTTAATCCGGGCAGCCATTTATTAGGGCCAAATTGTCAAGAACAAATCTGGGCAGTATATATTTTTTAACTTCGCATATTCTGGGCAGCCGCCTAATCGGGGCAAAACGCCTCCGCCGGATGTGTCCAGATTAAGCGGAATCGACTGTATTCTAATCATATATGCACCGCACTTGTTCAGCAATCAACAAAAAATGTCCTCGTTTTTTTTTCTCTATCGTAAAAAATCATTAAGTACAAATTCAATAGCGTTTCTTACGTATTTTTTTTCAATATTTTTGTTTTGGGCGGTTGTTTTGGCAACCTATATTAAGTTCCATTATTTCAATTCCATGCAACGCAAACGTTACCATGGTCCATCGTGTAGTGTTTTTGTTGTCACATTTTAGTTTATATTTTTTTTTATATTTGCATATTTAACTTACACAGTACACGCATTTTCTGCTTCATTGTTTTCTTATTGATTCCTAGTCAATAGACCATGTGCTTTTACTTCGACCTTTCCCTGACTCCTCGTTCTCATTGTTTGTTTGTTTGTCCAATTGTCGATTGATCCGTGATTGCAACTTGGTTCATGAGATTCGGAAGGAATCTGGCAAGATTCAGTAACCTAATTGTTTTTGTAATTTTTCAACAGCCATGCAGAAAAGCAACATGGTGATAATTATTGATTAAAAGGTATTAATCAGTGATCAAATGTGATAGCAAAATTTTGCACAACCGTCTCCAAACTCCCTCTGTTTGCAGTGTTTTGCTCGATTTAATTTGATGAAAACCTCGAGGATGCGTTTGTTTACTCAGAAATGCTTTCACGAATGTTTACACCGATATGCCCTAGATTTTTTTATTTATTTAAAACTCAACGAATCTCGGAATTTAATGAAGCTGAACGCTGCTGAACAAGGTTCTATCGGCTAATGAAATCCGAACCGTTTCCAGCCGTCATTCTTTGATTTTTCAGTCGTTTATTTCATTTCGGCTTCACAGCGAGTAAACAAAACCATAAACAATTCGCCAACATTCGCACTTGGATCAAAGGGGATGTTTGTTCTGAACCCCTTTTCCCTCCATAAGGAGTGTTTATATCAGATTTGACTATGTCACGTTTCACGGATGGTAGTCTACCATTTTTGCATAAAGCACTTATGGATTTTTAGATTTGCACCCAAAAATATCCGATCCGGTTTGTTGAACTTGCTTGTTTGGAATACGAGTGAGTTAAATTAAGTTTTCAGTTGGATTACAAAAATGCCTCGTTTACTTAAAAAATCCCGAAGGTTTTTAAAGATGGGGGAAATGCATCCAAACGCGTTGAGAAGCAGCCGTTGAGGAGTCGCAACATGGCGCCCTATCAAATTCGAATTTCATGCATTGTTACTCTTTATAAAAAAGAAATAGTTCGCCATTGAAAGAAACCAATGGAAATGCAACAATTTGTTAAGGAAATGAGTTTGATGTTCACGTTAATTGTAAAATTAAGAAAATTAACCAAGCGTCTATTTTTCGATTGACCTCTTGTAGCATCCCATTAAATTTGAATTTAATTTGTTGAGCCACTATAGAAATTCATCAAAAGTGTTTAGAATACCCTTGTAAATATAACGACTGTCTGGTATTTACATCTTACAACTACTTAGTTTTTTGTTGTAAAAATTAAGAAGTTGGTAGAAATTCGCCACACGTACTCCTGTTGCGGCACAGTTGACGAGGAGTTGCAACATGGCGTCTACACAGATTCTAACTTTACAAGTCAAATTGTCTCAATATAAACATTTTATTTTATATGCAATTTTATTCCCATGATAATAACAAACTTTCAATACGTTATACAATGAAGCTCTAATGCCATATTTTAATAATTTCTTTACCCATTCTCAATTAATTTCAAAATACGGGTGCCATCTTGGGAATCCCACACAGCAGGGGAGTGCATTTTTTCACAAATTTAAGATCCACTCAGCTGATCAGTTGTTAAAAGTTGTGAAAAGTTTTCAGTTGCCGAGAATGACGAATGACTCTAGCCCACACAATAAAGTCCCCACTATTCTCATTTTAACAACAGGCAGGTATTTTTTAAAAAATGCTTTTCAAGATGGCCGATTGAAATTTGCACGGTCTATAGAACTATGATAATGAGCCCTTCTGATTACACGTCTTAAAGAAAGGTAATTTGCATACGAGAATATCAATATCCCACGCGACAAAAGCAGGCTGTCTCTACGTTTCCGGTCCCAGAAACGAGATGAATTGCAGTTGCTCACGAACATGCGTGTTGAGTCTCCTCGTTACCAATGCTTATGTGATAGGTGTGTCCGTCATTGTCCATGTGCCCTTGCTAATTAGCCTCTTTTTTCTGTTTTCTTATAGGTGAGTGATATGTTCTCGTAGCCGAGATCGTCTTGTTTGTGGTTTTCACCTTCTTAGAAATAACTGGACGAAGGTAGGCTTGCTTCAGTTTCCAAGGTACCTGACATAAATTTCTGATTTGGAGTGACTACACTCACATGTTCATGATGATCAATTTTGGGAACTTGGATTATATTGTCTAGTCTAAAAATTGCATAGGAAACAACATATAATGATTCCAGAAAACAATTGGAGTGAGATTGGATTAGAACAACATGTAAACAACTGATTTTAACAACATGTAAACATTTTTCTAAATAATTTTCTAAACTTTAGCTTGTTAGGGCCCTTCTGATTTCCTCTTGCATGACCAGCCATTCATCCATATATGGATTACACAACATTTCACTTATTTACGATTATAGGGTCTTAAATTGAATTGAATTGAGGGGCTAAGCAACTACAGCATTAAAGGTGACCACAAACCGGTTAGTCGGTTAATCGATTTATGCATTTATGACATTTATGCCTAATTACTCCTGCTTATAATACATTTACAGACATAACCGGTACATGATCATAGCATTACTTTCTTTAGATTGCTGTATTTTCTTCATTTTAGTTTTTCAAAGCCAGAAGACACTTTATTAAGCATCGAAATAATAAAAAAAAGTTGAATAAGTGTCGCATAAGGACGATATGAGTGCATGCACCATGCAGCCATGTCGTAGGTTTTTCCATTGCAATATTTTCGCCTTGTTGTCCACGCGATTAGCATGCCTATACGGGTTGGGATCCCCGATCTTAACCCACAGTTGTTCGCCCACTCTCCCAGGGCGGCCAGTGGTGTTTTTTTTAGTTTCCGTTTTTGCTCGTTAGCCATGCATCCTTGCAACAGCAATCTGTGATAAATGGGACCACGGCATGGATGTATTTTTTTGGTGCGCATGAGGTGTTCGCACGCTGCCTAATGCACACTTTTCGTGCCCTTTTCGGATTTGTTGCAAAAATCCCATCAGTCATTGAGACGCATTGTTTTTTGCAAACGCGAGCCTTTTCCCCAGGCCACCCCAACAATGTCGTTTTCGCCACATTTTCGTCTTCTGACACGACAACAAATGGTTTTCTATTGGCCGGGCTGTTTTAATATGCGCCACTGTAATAAAAGGCAAAACCGGGGGGGTTGATGGGTGGGAGGAAAATGGTGCCTGATCGTTATTGGACGTTTATGCGCCATATTCAAAGCTCGGGATATTGTTTATATTTGCCATCCGTTTTTCGCATTAAGAGCGTCAACATTTCGCCTGTCAAACATCTGTGCCCTTTTGCTTCATTTCGTGTTTTCGCCATGTCTCGTCATGGGGAGATCTTGAGCTGCCCTGGTACATTGTTTCCCAGATACAGTGCAGCGCTATATCTTTTAGCCGTGATTTTTTATGGTTTTGGAGCTTGCATTGTCTGGTGACGGCCATCTTGAGACTCATTTTGAAACCTCACTAAAGATTGTAATTACCGTCGGCGGCCATATTGAAAATCGTTTTATAATATCATTCGCTGTTGACAGTCATCTTGAAGCTCATTTTGTAGCTGGATTACAGTGATTGCATATTTTGGCCATCATCTTGGAGCTTATTTCACGCTTATAGTCGGTGTCGACAGCCATCTTGAGACACATTTTTATATGGATTAAGACGATTGCATTATGTTTTGTTTTTTTATATTAAGGAGGCCGTCATATTTGATCTCTTTTTTTGCATAAATGGCAAAATATGTATCATGCTCAAGCTGAATGGAAACTTTTTCTCAAGTCCATCAATTAAAATCGTACTGTATCTTGGTTACATGAACTGCATCTGACAGATTCTTAAGTGTTTCTCTTAGAAATGCTAAGCCGTATATGGGAAACTTCCTTTCAGAATTCCAGTCTTGCTGAAATTTCTTTATACGAAAGTTTTAATTAAAATCCGAATAAAAGTCTCTCAAGGGAAGCTAATTACGAAAATAAAAAATGTAGGTATTTTTATTTAACGATAATGAATTTTCTTACTTAATTCTACTGTGAATGGCCCTCTTGTGGTAGGGTCATGAATGCAAACTGCTGCTTGGCACCTTTGGCGCCATTTTGACGAAAAAGGTTTCGCCAGTGCATGTTTATGAAAATTCAAACAATTTTATTCTTGCATTTGATTTCAAACTTCTACGTTACTGTTAAAAAGTTTCATCTACGAGTATCTTTAATTGAAATGAAATATCTGGATTTGGCACCAGATCTGTTATACTATGCTGTTTTTGGGGTTGGTTCTAGGAAGTTGTTGTTCAGGTTATGCTGCATTTTATGCAAAATATACATGTACTTTGTAGTTAGAACTTTGGCTTTAGTTACTTAGTTCCACCAATTAAAGCCCTGACAACCAGTGAGCACCTATATATACATGTAAAGCACACTGGTTATCATTATACAGTACAAGGATTACAGAATCCCAGGAGGGTCAACCGTGCTAAGCAAGCCTAGAAATGCGTAGGTGAGGACTTGTGCGCATGCGCGGTTCCTGTTGCGCTATGAGGAGCTGCCCCACTTGCCAGCTAATTTGCATATTGTTTCCTAGGTTTGCTTTTGTTCGTCCTCGCGCTCATAATTAAGCCAGTTACTAATGTGAAATCGTTGCCCATTTGCATAAGCTGCCTAAATGCATACGGATGTTATATGGTAATGGCCCGGTGCGGCTAATTGTCGTACCAGCGGTTGCACCGGAAGTTGGAGTCCCCACGGTATTCGTTGCATGGTGGGGGTAAAAAACGATGGCGTTTTTGTGCATAATCTTACATAATGGAGCGAAAAAGTTGCCTCAATAAGCGTCGTTAAATATTTTACATAGGGATTCACGTTGGTGCCTTCAGAATCTTCCTTTGAAATCTGTTGCATTCCTTTTGGGAATCCTTTTTGGAATGCTTGGGAACAGTCTGCAATGCAGTTTGCATGAACCGTCAGATAAGGAATTTTAAAGTAACTGCTACAAAGTCAGTTGGATCCTTGAATCTCGTGTGACTCTTGCAGGCACATCTTCAGTTAGTTACTGTTTGTTGTAATGCTGTTCTCATCTACAACAATGTGGTATAATATTGGACCTTTTTGAATCGCCGCAAAGGGTTCTTGTTAAATGTTAATGGGATCCTTGATTCTCTGGACTCTTGCAGACCCATATTTATAACTGGTTGTTTTCTGCAATGCTCTTGTCATCTACTCGTATAATGCTGGAACTTTAGAAATCGCTGTAAAAGTCGTTGAATATCAATGGGATCCTCGGATATGAGGCGAGTTTTGCCGACACATCTTAAACTGTTTACTGATTATGTAATGCAGTCCTCATTATCGCGTATACAACCGAAACTTTTGGAATCACTGCAGAATGCAAATGGTTCTTGTTGAATCTCAATAAGATTCTTAAATTTCGGTGACTCTTGTAGACACATCTTCAACTGGTTTATGTCTGCAATACTGTCATCATCTATAACAATGTAGTCTTACATATAACAAAGGGATCTTGTTGCTTATAATTCTCGATGAGATTCTTGAATCTCGGTGACTTTCAGACACATATTCAACAGGTTTCTATTTGTAATGCCTTCCTCATTTGCAACAATGTAGTATAATACTGAAACTTTCAATTATTGCAAAGTGATTGGGTTGAATCACAATGGAATCCTTGAATTTCGGTGATTCATATACAGAGTCATCTTTCTCCCTGGAGTCTTGGGAATCATGTTGTTCTCATCAAAATTTGTCTGCATCTTGTTATCTCCAGAGAAACCATTTCCGTCTTGTAGATCTTCACTGAAACCATGAAAATATCGTGGTGTTTGTCCGTCCTATATCTTCCGACTCTCAATTATTCAGCATGTGTTAATACTGCGTCTCTCGATGAATTTCTTGCTTAATCACAGCTGGATTGCCGAATCCTCGAGATTAGTGTACCTGAGCTATAGATTGGTTTCAAGCACTGCTTTTCTACATGTTAGCAGGCGGTCTATTTCCATTTCTGGGCTTGCATTACTAATGCCTCAATTAGGCCGAGTGAATCTGAGAAATCGGTTAATTTCATTAGCAGAATGCAATCCGCGACGGCCATTTTGATTTTTAATTACCCGGCGCATTCATTATGCATAATTGCGAAAAGATGATCAGCCGAGGATTAGGGTCCCTTTGTGTTTGTAGGCGCTTAATTCCCGCCCATTAATTCGTCTTTTCGGATGCAACCTGGCGTTTTATTTCGTCTGGATTAGCAGTTTTGAAGGAGAATCGTTTGCGACTGGGCTCTGAGAATCCCGAGACTCTCGCATCCGCAGAGGAAAATAATTCGTTAGCAGCGCAAAATTTTATTAGCTAAGTACTTGCTAATCTGCGTGCTTTGCGGATTAAAGGCAGGCACTTATGCAGTATTGATTGCTTTTTAATTAAACCCAGGAGTTGTTCTGGCTAGGCCTTGACGAGAGTGCTTCATAATGGCCGCCGAGCGGCGCGCCATACCTGGAACGCTTAAAGGTTTTACGACGTAAACGTCCTCGAAGGGAGATTAACGTGTTCCCAAACTCAACACCCTAACCACTAGTAACGGTTAGACCAGTTGGAGGGGGATTGATTGGTGATAGGTGCCAAATCACCGACTGATCTACCAAGAGAAACTTAGGGCTAGACAGTGTTAGTCACTAAGGTGCCCATATTGGGAGATACTTGCTAATGCTAGGAAGGGCCCAACGTCATCAAGCATCGGTGGTGCTGATAATAGTACGGATGCTTCATCATAAATAACATGACAGGACTGCAGATTACTAACAGCGAGCATGCACATGTCCAGTTCATACAACAGGATTTCTGCAGGTGATTTCCTATGGTGAAGCGTCGTCTGAACCTAAGGGACATTGCTTTCAATGGTGCGATTCACACGCACCTGCGTCGACGTAACTGCCCCTGTGATTGTTTTCAATGGGACAGTTCACACCTATCTTCATCGATGTAACGGTACCGTGCAGGAAAAAGCCTGACGTGTGAATCGTAGCTTAAGATTGTGGTTGCTAGACATTAACGGCGTGCCATACCTAATAATTAGGAACTAATTAGCTATACAGTATTAAGCAAAATCTTGAACGTAACACCTTCATATGGCTATCACACCCAAGTTGTGTCTGTTATAAGAACATAACATGTTTTGGAGTTAAAAATGAGTAATAACTAGCGATAACTAAGATTCCATTTTCAAGATGGCCGCTTTCATAGTACAAAGAAGCATCTAAGTTGGAAAAGAGATGCTAATAATCTCGTGTGCCCTTAGGTGGCTTTCAACGTAAATAAGTTGAACTCCATGGAATGCTCACATGTTACGAGCCATTGCGAAATTAAGCCTGAGACGTTTTTGAGCTTCACAAATTTGTCACCAGGGATTTGTCCAATTAGTTAACTCTTCTTGTGACAGGCAGACGCTTTAAATATGCGAAGCTAGAGATGTTCAAACGGGCCCCGATGGCAGTCAATTAAGCATTTCCCCGATATAAGCCTCGAATTGATTACTGGAGCTCAGCGAATCAATCAAAATCAATCAGGAACTAAGCGAAAGACACTAATTTGCTATAAACAACAATCAGCCCGATGAGACCGACATGGAGGACTCGTCTCCATTGAGTGTCTCGAGCCTGAGGATGGGACCTATTGGCATCGCGACACTTCATTTTCGTTTTTGAATAGGCGATGTCATGGCGCTGCAGTTAGACCATTCTTACTGTGAAACAACAAATACTCTTTGACAAATATTGCAAACTACCTTGTGATGTCCTGATTGCAGTTTGCGAACAAACTTGACCAAAATGTCTTTAGAATAAGTCTATATAAAAGTAAATTGAGTTTAAACACGGAATTTTAAATTTATAATAACGTATTTTGATAATTACATGGTAACATGTGTAATGCATACTGCAATTTACATTCCGTTTTTCATCGTGTGTGAAACATAAATGTTATTTATCGTGTAAGTTTGCCTTTAATTCTAAACGTGTTTCATGTTTAAGTTTGTAGGCAACTGTGGGACT
>JAUJYV010002044.1:0-14130 GCA_033995625.1 Ophyiulus pilosus
CAATTCGGGGATTCCCCTATCCACGTCACTCGTTATGCGAAACAAACGCTCGTTAAGCGAGGCATTTTTTAAAAATTGATATTGCTCGTTATGCGAATCACTCGCTATGCAAGGTGCTCGTTAAGCGAGGTTCCACTGTACTCGCAATCAGCGGTCCTAGCAAACTTTGGATCAGCCGGTCGGCACTGCCCGAGATAGAAGTAATATCCCTGATATCACTTGTCCTCATACTTCCGAGATTCCCGATATACCATCCGGTGAATCTCCAGACCTGTTGTCCTCGCTGAACTAGGTCTTCGGGAGTCAGGACCCTCAGAAACCCCGCTCCGGGACGGATGCACAATTTCCCCCCAATACAAAGATTTCTACTAAAAATTGCGTAAAGACTTGGACGTGGAAAACTGATTTTACGTATATAATTTTATTACATAATAAAAACCGTATTATATAATAAAAAACATTTGATATAAAAATATTTACTTTTTTTCCGGAACATTTTAAACTTCGACGCTCTCAATTTTAACAAAAATAAATATCGTAAAGTTCGGAAAACGGTTTTTTTGGAAATCACAGCCTGCACCACATAAATTCACGAGTATAAACTTCTGAAGACGGGACGAGCTACTTAGGAATCTTCCTCAGAAGCAAAAAGGGCAGAATCAGCAACGTGCCGCCCAAAATGTAGGAAATGCTGGGGCCGAGACTCCAGTATGCTAAAGCAAAAGACCCGAAACAACGAGAAAGTTTAATTTCGGATTGCCCAAATGGAGGTTTTTGAAAAAAATTAAAAAAATAAGAATGATGGACTTACCGATGGATGCAGTGATAGGGCCTATGGATCTTGCCAATGCACCCAAGGAACGGTAAATGCCCATTACTTTGCCTTTTTGGTCGTGAGAACCTAAAGTCGCAAATGTTGAAAAGCGTTAGCGAAAACGTCGATAAGTAAAAGTAACCCCTCGATTAAATTGCGGTTATAACTTAGTTACCGAATGAAGACGCTAATGTGGTGAGACACGGAACAACTGATGCTGAAGCTGTTAAAGGAAAAAAAAAATCAATGTTTGATACAAAAAGAGTCCCTGAGCAGAAGAAGTGGCCCTGGGCAGTACTGGATTATGCCAAGGTCCTAAGGCAAAGAAGGATTGAGCCAAGACAGGGCTTGATAAGCCAAAAAGAGGTCCTAGACATGACAAGATTAACACAAAAAAGGCCAAAGAAAGCCATGAGGAAGGGTCCCTACTCCTTAGGTAGGATCGGATTAAGCCGAAAAGGGCCCCAGGAAGGATTAGCCAAGAATGGCGAGAAGGCAGGACCGAATAATCTCATTTCAATATATGGTCTCGAAATCTCGCAGGAAGTTATGTATAATTACCGAATGCATATAGGGCCAAGCCCAAGAAGACCACGTAAGCATTGGATGCCAAACCCACGATTATGAATGACGGGATGATCAAAGAAATTCCCTAGAAAATTAACATAAAATGGCAGTGTTAATCTCGATTAAGTTTGTAACATTTTCAAATTCTCCAGTTTATAGCAATAAATTGATATTTTGAGGTAATACGAAAGTGGAGGTGGTTCGGTTACCCTTAGTGCGGTCTCCTTTTCCCTTCCTGCTGGAATTCTTCTGACGTAACCTCCTGTTAGAGTTAACGGTCTAAATTAATACGCGATTTCATTCGAAACCATGTTAAAACTTAACGGATCAAGATGTCCTACCTTGTACGCAAGCCATGATAACTCCTATGAAAAGAAACATCTTGCCTTGTTGCATGCTGAAAGAAAAATTTAGTTAAGTCACGTGTAATTTTGGTTAGCAATTTTGGTTAGCGGCCGGGTTTCACCAAGATCCGTTAACTTAGTGGCGAGTAATCGCATGTACATTTTTGGTCAATTTTTTCAAAATTGAAATTTTTTCTTTTGACGGCAATTTCCAAACTGACTGTTTAACGGAGTTTGGTGAAGCCGACCGTTCCCTCGTTAACTGTGACGGAGACTCGCTCTAACGCGCAGCTACCTCGTGTATCCGAACTTTATGTGAGTCAGAAATGTCAGCGTGTACTCCAGACCGGAGTACATCAGCAAGTAGAGGAAGTAAATTTGACCGAGCTGTTGCAGAGACTGTTTATCTGTTAGGAGCAGTAAGATAACCGAAGCGTTAGTCGGTAAAGTCGAAGACAAGTAGCGCAACCAACGAACGGTAAAGATATCGGACCTTCTTTGGTGACGCCTTCCACGGCTTTAAATCCGAACAACTGGGAAGGTAGGATCAAGTTGTAGGCCTTGGAAATACCGGTACCCAAAGATTTTGCCTGAAATTTGAAAAAAAAAAAGTGTTATTCGATGTTTGCATTTTGCTGAAATTTTGTCACAAACAAATTTACAAATGTGGAAAATGAATGGAAATTTTTGAAAACTGTGTTTGTCCCTACTCAAAATGGTAGTGTGAGTATGCTTTCCACCATAATTATTGGTTATTACCAGCTTAACGGTTTGTTTACTTTCGCTAATTGTGTTTACTTTTTTTGTGATAAAATCAGCTAATGTTTGCACAGCTGTTCAAACAAGAGCAAATGAACTTATTTAAAAAGAGGCAATGTTTTATTAATACAGCACAACATTTCGACTCATTATGCCTTCATCAGGAGCTTTTAACTCCAAGCTCTTTAGGTCCCCTGTGGAGTCGTGGTTCAACAACTCTACTAGGGCCAAGCGCTACCATATCAGCAAGTGTGTGTGGTGTGTGGGTGCAGGCACCTTTAGATAGCTAGAGAAAAGGCCCTAAGTACTTCTGGAGTAACACTAGGCAGTCTCGTAGAGTGCGGACCTCAAAGGACCGCAGATGCTTTGAAGAAGCTCCGTAGTTTAAGTACGGCAACAGGAAGTGCATGTGTTCTTAGGTCCTATGGAATACAGTTTCCTTAACACCAGTCAATTTGTAACTTTACTAATGATGTACTTGATTGGGCGTAGTCGCACAGAACTTCAAAAGGGCGCAGGACAAAACAGTTGTCTCAGCTTTAGGTTACAAGTCAGATCATGACCGCTAAACCCAGGAATCAGAATATTGGAACTGGGGCACCGAAGTGCGTAAAACGTTGATGCGATTCGGAAAAAAAAAGTTTGGGGGCACCTCTGGAATCTCTCGAGTTACGGCACACAGCACGAGAGAGTGCAACTTACGAGAGAGCCCCAAAAACAATTTTTTTTTGCCAGTAAGCCCTGTTGTTTATGTTGCGGGAATTGCCAAAAGTGTCGAAAAAGGTGTTTGATGCGGTCACTGAAAAGCGCAGAACTGCTCACCCTTTTCTCCTTCGGCAGCGTTTCCGGGAAGTGGGAATAAAGGTACAAGACGTTGATGACGGCCAGAACCAATGCCAGAAGCGCCGGGACGATGTAAAACTGCCCCGTTTGAGTTTTGGCCCATATCGAAAACATGGCTCCCGTTATAGGACCCACGATGAATCCAACGGAAAATGCAATGCCGATCAAAGCCTGGAATCGAATAAGGGGAAAATGGATGAAATTGAGGTTTCCCCGAACCCGCGTTGTTTCGCAAACCCGTTAAACATACCATTCCTTTTCCTCTGGTCTGTAGACTGGAAACATCTGTCATGATGGCCGTGCTGAGACTGACATTGCCGTTACTTATTCCTCCGATGATCCTCGCAAGCACGAATATGGAGAAGTTGGAGGACAGTGCCCAAACGGAGTAAGCAACGGCTTCTCCGGACTAGGACATAAAAAACAGACTCTGGATTAAAGCACACCGAAACGTCCGGAACGAGACTTCCCGTAAATGGAGGATTAGATAACCCGCTTTTACCATGCACAATAGCAGTAACGGTCTGCGGCCGTAAACATCCGAAAGTGCCCCGATAAGAGGAGACACTATGAACTGGAGGAGGGAATACAGCGACCCGATAAGACCTGGAAGAGTATGGAAATATTGCTCTTGATTTACAGTTATTGTCGAAAAAGCAGCAGAAGCACACAGGAAGCATTTAATGAAACAGGAAATACGGAGATCTGCACCCTCGGTGCTAAAAACAACTTTTGACAACATCCTCGAACGCTCGGTACTTACCTCCGAATAAAACAGTGTTGAAACTGTCGGGAGCTCCGACCAAGGCTTGGAAATAAGTAACTTTTTTCTGAAGATATGGGAAAAGTCCACCCTGAAATCAAAAGGAGGACAGTTTAAGGATAAAATTCATTTTGAAAACATTTTGACGGTTTTTGAAGATTTTCAAACCGCAGTATTTTTCTCAAAAAAATAACCGGAGAATTTAAATGGCTTTTCCACGTACTAAATTTTGAAGCCACGATACTTATCCGTTCCAGAATTTCTTTACAGAAATTTCTGCAAATGCTCCCAATTACCAAGATTTTGAAATGACGGCAACGGCACTATACTTTTCACACATGGATTTTATACAAATTTGCAATCACGATGTTTTAAATTTACCAAAATTTAGTTAAAAAAATGTCTCGGCAATTAACATCCACCTACCGTCGTTTCACTACTCGCTACTCGTAGCCATTTTTCAACATAATCCGTGGTTCCGAGACCGCAGCACTACATTTCACAAAAATGTAATGCAGAAATTTAGTCTGTCTTAATTACCGTAATTTCCAGACAGCGCTATTTGTTGCAAGAAATTTTGCAAATTTCAAACCGTAATTTGAAATTTATTCGGCAATGGCTTTATTAGCGTACCATCATTTCACTACGGCAGTAATGAATTTTTAAACGCAAACCGTGGTTTGAAAACCACAGCGCTACATTTCACAGGGAGTTCGTAAGATTTTAAACGCGTGGTTTTAAAAGACGATGGCATTTCAAGACAGCTCCGCAAGACGGCAACGGCAACCGCTGCCGCAGTATAAAAACTCGGCATTGACATTTTTCAGTTATACCTTATCGTTCTGTCGGTAATAATCCAGTAATGATGGAAGCAGAGGTAGAATCATGGTGAATGCCAACAGATCAATGAGTAAGGAGATGAAAATGACCCTGCTGACTCTCTGCCGAAGGGCCTCTGGATCCACGGCCACTCCACCGTTCTTCGCGAAGGAGTTTGCGGCGAGGTCTCCGCCTTCCGCAACTCCACCGGTGGTTCTCAGCCCGTTGCGCTTCATCTTCTGAAAACAATAAATGAAGAAATCGGATTATAATCGAGCAGAATTTAGGTTATCGGAAAGATAGCCCATGATCCCGCATCTCTAAACACGGTCGTAACGGCACGTTTTCATTATATCAAATCGAAATTTTGAAATAACTTATCGCTGTTATCGCGGTTTGTCTACATTTTATCTGCGCAAATCTCAACGGCACGTCTTGCCGTAAATGGGTTCCGTAACTTTTGGCTTTCTTTTATTTAGGCTGTGGTTTTAAGAAGTTTCACCGCGGCATGCGGTGAACTTTTTAACTGTACTTAGTCACAGATTTTCGGCAAAAGTGTGATTTTTCTGCAGCGAGAGTTAAACATTTCTGCGGTAAGAAGTCGATTTTTGAGCCGCAAATATGCAATATTTCTGCGGTAACAGGTCGATTCTTCTGCAGTACAAGTGCAATATTTCTGCGGTACGAGTGTGCTTTTTCTGCGGTTAGTGCGCAATATTTATGCGGTAAAAGTGAAATATTTCTGTACTTTGAGGTAGATTCTTCTGCGATAAGAGTGCAATATTTCTGTAGTAGCAGTGCAGTATAAGTGCAATATTTCTGCAGTAATTGGTTGACTCTTCTGCAGTAAGATGCAATATTGCTATAGTAAAAGCGCAATATTTGAGCAATAAAAGCAATATTTCTGCAGTAAGAGTGTGTATTTTTTCTGCAGTAAGAGTGTGTATTTTTTCTGCAGTTAGTGTGGAATATTTCTGCAGTAAAAGCGTAAAATTTCTGTACTTAGAGGTAGATTCTTCTGCAATAAGAAGCAATATTGCTATAGTAAAAGCGCAATATTGGAGCAGTAAAAGTGCAATATTTCTGCAGTAAGAGTGTGCAATATTTCTGCGGTTAGTGTGCAATATTTCTGCAGTAAAAGTGTAATATATTTCTGTACTTAGAGGTAGCTTCTTCTGCGATTTTAGTGCAATATTTCTGCAGTAAGTGGTCGACTCTTCTGCAATAAGAAGCAATATTGCAATAGTAAAAACGCAATATTTGAGCAATAAAAGAGCAATATTTCTGCAGTAGGAGTGTACTTTTTCTCCGGTTAGTGTGCAATATTTCTGTACTTAGAGGTAGTTCTGTGCATGAGATGTCCTACTTTTCCCCATTTGGCTTAGGGCCTGTTATTATCATCCTTGCCTTCCAATTAAGTCATTCTGCAATCATTTCTGCAATATGAGATGGATTTAAGCCTAGTTGAAATCCAATCCGTGACCGCACTTCTGTCGACGACGCGCCAGTAGTAGTATTTTAGATAAAAAGCAAAACAAACCGTTATCGATAGACGCACGTATCCTGTTCACGGTCGAATGAAATAATGTATTTCCGCATAACGGTTTTCTCTAAACATCCAAAGTTCGCGCAAACAAAAGTGGAAACCAAGTTTCGAATGAATGCAAAGTTGAGCCCATAAATCAAGCTTTTCATCGTTTCAGCACAATGGAAAATCGTACAAAGTTTACACAAAGTTTACAAAGTGCAAAATTCGCTGAGCTTTCATTTCAAATGTGTTTGTGTAAACGCGATTGAACACAATCGTGAAGCCACTTTGTGCGCAAATGGCACAAAATTGAGCTGAGCATTTGTATGTTTTGTATTTGTCACTGTACTATATTTTAATATATATATTAACAATTTAACAGCATTTGCTCAGGGTTTTTTTAAACCATTTGGATACGAAGCATTTGCCAGTTTATTCGTAGAATTTCTCCTGCTTTATTCGTAGCATTTGCTCAGTTTATTTGAAGCATATATGATAAATTCGTACTTGACATTTTCTCATTCAATACGAAGCATATGCTCAATTAGCAGCATGTGCTTATTTTGTCCAAAGCATTTGCTCAGTTTGGCAGCAGCATTTGCTCAGTATTTTTCCAAGCATTGGCTCAACTTATTCGTAGCATTTGCTCAGTTTATTTGAAGTATGTGCTCAGTATTTTTCCAAAGCTTTGGCTCAGTTTATTCAAAGCATTTGCTCAGCTTATTCAAAGCATTTGCTCAGTTTATTTGAAGCATCTGATAAGTTCGTACTTGGCATTTTCTCATTTAATACGAAGCATATGCTCAATTAGCAGCATGTGCTTATTTTGTCCAAAGCATTTGCTCAGTTTGGCAGCAGCATTTGCTCAGTACTTTTCCAAGCTTTGGCTCAACTTATTCGTAGCATTTGCTCAGTTTATTTGAAGAATGTGCTCAGTATCTTTTCAAAGCTTTGGCTCAGTTTATTCAAAGCATTTGCTCAGTTTATTTGAAGTATGTGCTCAATATCTTTTCAAAGCTTTGGCTCAGTTCATTTGAAGTATGTGCTCAGTATCTTTTCAAAGTTTTGGCTCTGTTTATTCAAAGCATTTGCTCAGTTCATACTTGATATTTTCTCAGTTAATACGAAGCATATGCTCAGTTTATTCAAAGCATTTGCTCAACTTTATGCGGCATCTACTAAGTTCATAATTGACATTTTCTCAGTTAATACGAAGCATATGCTCAGTTAGTAGCATGTGCTTAGTTTGATCAAAGATATGCTCAGTTTTAGCAGCATTTGCTCAGTGTTTATTCAAAGCATTTGCTCAACTTAATGAGGCATCTGCTAAGTTCATAATTGACAATTTCTGAGGTAATACGAAGCATATGCTCCGTTTATTCGCAGCATTTGCTCAGTTGATTATCAACATTTGTTCAATTTACGGACGACGATTAAATAAAATTGTAACAGATGTTAGGAAGAGTGCAAATAAGCCACGTATGGCACAGATCAACGAGTCTTATCAAAATGAACTAAATAAGAGCGATATAAAAACGGTAAAGACGTGAATTTTGTTCACCCGCATAAAGTAGGACATTAGCTTTGAAAAAGGTCATTAGCATGACCACGAATCGACGAGTACCGACTTCAACTTGACCCACTTTTGGGGAAATGTGCTACATTTAATTAACTCGTTTGGTTCAGGTGCATTTTTTTTTAGAACCTGTTTAGATATGGGAAGTTTTTTAAGATTTTTAAGCTGATATTTTGCAAAAAATAACTTATTTTTTTTACAACTTTTGAAAATTAACATTTCTCAAAACTCGCAATTTTGCAAATCTCAGAACTTTGACTAACGTAACTTTTCTTAAATCTCACCGTTTTTAAATTTGTGAAATATGGCAATTTTGCTAAATTGTCAACTAAAGAATCTCACAATTTCTCAAATCTTGATATGTTTTAAAAATTGTTTGTACAATTTTAATTATTCAAATATCGTAATTTATTGAATTTAATTTTATAAAATCTTGCAATTTTTTAAAATCACAATTTTTCAAATCACATAATTTTGAACCATTTTAATTTCTAAATTTTAAATTTGTGAAATATGGCAATTTTGCAAAATTGTTCACTATAGAACAATTTCTCAAATCTTGATATTTAAAATATATATGTATATATATATTTCCAAGTTTTAAATTTCTTACATATTGCAATTTTGTACAATTTTAATTACTCAAATATCGTAATTTATTATATTTAATTTTCCAAAATCTTGCACATTTTTTCAAATTCACATAATTTTGAACCATTTTAATTTGTTAATTTCAAATATCGCAATTTTGCAAAATTGTTAACTATTGAAATCTCACGAAATCTGATATCGTGCTATTTTGAGCAATTTACATTTAACAATTTTAAATTTCTCATTCTGCACAATCGTAATTACTCAAATATCGCAATTTATTAAATTCATAATTTTCTAAAAACTTGCAATTATTTTCAAATCTCTTAATTTTGCAAAATTTTAGTTTCCCGATATTAAAATTTTAAATTTGTCAAATTATTCAAATCTCCCAATTTCTCAAATATCTCAATTCTGCAATTTTTTTTTTTTTTTTTTAATTTCCCAAATTTTGTAAAATTTCATAAAATTTACGATTTCTCAAATGTTATAAAATTGTACAACACGATTTAAACACGTAAAAACATCACCCAATCAGTATTTCGATAGCTGACCCGAATCTAAGACGCACTCGTTAGTTGCTAGAGTTGCTTCTGCGTCCTGACCTGGATTTTGAAAAACCCAAGTCATGTTTTAAAAGTTGGTTGTTTTTTATTTATGTTAAAGTCGTGCAAATTAATCAAGGATTTTCATCACATAAAAAAAACAACGGAAGTAACACGCTGTACCACAACCCGATTGTTTTATTGAATTTCCGCCTTTTAAATACGTATTAAATGACGTCATGATCACTGGTTTTTTGGCATTGTAATTAGACAGTTTGAGCGTGCCAACGTCTTTATACTTTCCTTAACTTTAATGGCGGGAAGGGAGGAACTACCCAATGAACTAACTGAACGTAATGGGTGCGCATGCGTGTTTCTTCCCTTACCGCCATTTATGCAAGAAAATCTTACAAAATGACGTCACATTATGCTACAAACTTACCAAATGACGTCACTTTCATGCACAAAAATGACGTCACTTTATGCTACAAACTTTAAAAAATGACGTCAATTTATGCTACAAACTTGCTGAATGACGTCACTCATGCTACAAACTTGGCAAATGACGTCACTTTATGTTACATACATAAAAATGACGTCACTTCATGTTACTGACTTGCAAAATGACGTCACTTTATGCTACAGACTTGCAAAATGACGTCATTTTATGATACAAACTTACAAAATGACGTCACTTTATGCTAGACTTGCAAAATGACGTCACTTTATGCTACAGACTTGCAAAATGACGTCACATAATGCTACAATTTTGTTAAATGACGTCACTTTTATGCTACATACACATAAATGACGTCACTTTATGCTACAAACTTGCTAAATGACGTCACTTTATGCTGCAAACTATACAGACTTCCAAAATGACGTCATTTTATGTTACAAACTTGCTAAATGACGTTCAATTCATGCTACAGACTTGCAAAATGACGTCACATAATGCTACAATTTTGTTAAATGAAGTTACTTTTATGCTACATACACAAAAATGACGTCGCTTCATGCCACAGAACTTGTCAAATGACGTCACTTCATGTTACAAACTTGTTAAATGACGTCACTTCATGTTACAAACTTGTTAAATGACGTCGCTTTATGCTGCAAACTATACAAACTTCCAAAATGACGTCATTTTATGTTACAAACTTGCTAAATGACGTTCAATTCATGCTACATACATAAAAATGACGTCACTTCATGCTACAAACTTGTTAAATGACGTCAATTTATGCTACAAACTTCCAAAATGACGTCACTACATGCTACAAACTACAAAATGACGTCATTTTTGTTAGGATTTTAGGAAACAACCGGACATGACCAAATAGCCCCACGGTGGCGAATGGCATGTCCGAAAATGACGTCACTATCGTTACTCGCTGCTGCCACCTAGCGGACCCCCATCCCTATTTGACCCCCACCAGGTATCTGACACGCGCGAGGGTCGTTCATAAAACGCCGAGGCCTTTGACCCTTCCCGTGCACGGGGTTTGGTGAACGACCCCTTCCCCCCAGCGGGCTTCCCCATATCAGGTCTGACACAAAGGGCTGCTGACATCACCCACATCCTGGTACCGGGACGTCCCATATCAAAATCACGTTTACTTGTAAAAAGGCCCCAAGAATTCCCCCCTTCCTCCCTTATATAACAAGTGTTACTTACTCGCTCCCTGTTTTAAAGCCTTTACCGACGCTCGAAGCCAAAATGTCTCGGCTTACGACGTTCCGAAAGCGCGCACACAGGACGAGTGGATAAACCTCGGATGGGGGAACCTGTGTCCGAAGGCGGTTGACCACCAGGTGGCGCCATATCGCGCTTCTTGCCTTTTAAAAAGTGGGATTCCGGGTCAACCCTAAAATTGGTGTTTTGCGGGTTTGCCAACCGAAGGGGCAGCGGTCGCGGTGGCGCCATCTATCGATCGGGTTTTGAAACTGCGGTTTTAGAGCGTTCAAAACGAGCGCGTGCGAGTAATTCGCAGCGTGGCACCTGCGCGCTCATTGGCTGATTTGGGGAATTTTCGGTTAAAATGGCGGAAAAGAGGTTTTTGGGGGTTATAACTGGATTTGTACGATATTAGACTTGAATTTGGAGATTCTAGTGTGTATTTTCACGCAAAATACCCTTTTTTTTGCTATTTTTTCGTGCATTTGAAGTCATTATGAATGGTGTTATGTGGGTTTGCCAATTGAATGGGCAGCTGTGCGGTCGCGCTGGCGCCATCTATCGATCGGTTTTTATAACTGCGTTTTTATAGCGCCACCTGGCTCTCATTAGACGAGCGCGTGCGAGTAATTCGCAGCGTGGCACCTGCACGCTCATTCGCTGATTTGGGGAATTTTCGGTTAAAATAGCGGAAAAGAGGTTTTTGGGGGTTATAACTGGATTTGTTTGATGTTAGGTTTGAATTTGGAGATTCTAGTGAATATTTTCACGCAAAATGCCCTTTTTTGCTATTTTTTCGTGCATTTGAAGTAATTATGAATGGTGTTATGCCAATTGAAGGGGCAGCTAAGCGGTCTTTGTGGCGCCATCTATCGATCGGTTTTTGAAACTGCGATTATTCGAGCGCGTGCAATTAATTCGCAGTGTGGCACCTGCGCGCTCATCGGCTGATTTGGGGAATTTTCGATTAAAATGGCGGAAAAGAGGTTTTTGGGGGTTATAACTGGATTTGTATGATATTAGACTTGAATTTGGAGATTCTAGTGTGTATTTTCACGCAAAACACCCTTTTTTTTGCTATTTTTTTCGTGCATTTGAAGTAATTATGAATGGTGTTATGTGGGTTTGCCTACGCAGGGTCAGCTACACGGTCACGGTGGCGCCACTGTTTGAAACTGACATTTTATAGCGCCACCTGGCTCTCTTATTTGAGCGCGTGCGAGTAATTCGCAGTGTGGCACCTGCGCGCTCATTGGCTGATTTGGGGATTTCTCGATTAAAAAGGCGTAAAAGAGGTTTTTTGGGTTATAACTGGATTTTTATTATGAAAGACTTGAATTTGGAGATTCTAGTGTGTATTTTCACGCAAAATATCCTTTTTTTTGCTGTTTTTTTTCGTGGATTTGAAGTAATTGTGAATCAATGACTACCCATGTTATGGTGTTCTTTTCGTCAACGGCCATACCACGTTGAAAGCACCGGTTCTCGTCCGATCCCCGAAGTTAAGCGACGTCGGGCCCTGTCAGTACCTGGATGGGTGACCGCCTGGGAATACAGGGTGCTGTTGACTGTTTTTTTTTTTATTTTTTTATTTTTATTTTAATTTTTAAATTTTTAGAAAAAAAAAAAAAATACCACATATTTACCTAGTTTTTGGTGTTTTTTTTTTTTTTGGATTTCTGAAAAAAGCGTTCAATAATTATGCTCAAAAACTGGACAGGTCGCGCGTTAGATCAAACTCTGTCCCTCAAGAACACTGACCCAAAGTATCCACATCCAGTATCCAAGGATAATATAAGGCAATTCAGGGACCAAACTATTGGATCATTTCAACCTACCGTATTTTACGGACTATAAGACGCACTTTTTTCTTCAAAAAATTGCCTCCAAAATTCAGGTGCGTCTTATACTCGTAAGGTTTTCAATGATGCGGACTATAAAAAATTGCTTAAAAATTAAGGTGCGTCTTATAGTTCGTAGCGTCTTATAGTCCGTAAAATACGGTAATTCCGCGGCACACTTGGGGTCCTTGGCGGCACACCAGTTGTCTTCGAATTTGCCGCCATTTTTTGTGCGTGTAGTTTTGGTTTGCTACGGCGCTCTTAGGTATAGACGTAAGCCTGATGCATGCTACATACAAATAATACAAAAATACGGGCCATGTTTGGAAGAAATCTTGGAGTTAAATATGTATTATTCAACAAAATAATAATATGGAAAATATATTACATTGAATTTAAAAAATAATAACTATACATTTTATAGTTTATGCATGGGCCCATATATTATGCCCAATATATGTCCATGTACATATGTGGGGCCATATAGCATCTAAGGGACTTTTGCATATATGGTCTTTTATGAACAAGTATGCCATGCATGGATATATATACATATATAATATTTCCATCCTTGTCCATGCATCTGAGTAGGCCCTATATGAGACCATGCATCCTGTTTCTATTATGTCCATACATGTTTCAGTTATACAAGGAGCGATATTTACGTTTCAAATGTTTTATTCATTTTTAACATGTTTTCTGACGCTGCCAAAATGTTTTCTGACGCTTCCAACATGTTTTCATGACACTATCAACATGTTTTCTGACGCTACCAAAATGCTTTCTGACACTACCAACATGTTTTCTGACGCTACCAACATGTTTCATGACGCTACTAACATGTTTTTTAACGTTTCCACCATGTTTTCTGATACTACCAAAATGTTTTCGGATGCTACCAACATCTTTTCTGACGCTACTAATGTTTTCCGACATTACCAAAATGTTTCATAACACTACCAACATGTTTCATGACGCTACTAATGCTTTACCGACATTACCAAAATGTTTTCTGACGCTACAAAAATGTTTCCTGACACTACCAACATGTTTTCTAACACTACCAACATGTTTCCTGACACTACCAACATGTTTCACGACACTACCAAAATGCTATCTAACACTACCAACATGTTTCATGACTCTACTAATGTTTTCCCACGTTACCAAAATGTTTCATGATATTACCAACATGTTTCACGACACTACCAACATGTTTCATGACACTACCAAAATGCTTTCTGACACTACCACCATGTTTCATGACACTACCAACATGTTTCATGACACTACCAACATGTTTCACGACACTACCAAAATGCTATCTAACACTACCAACATTTTTCATGACGCTACTAATGTTTTTCCACGTTACCAACATGTTTCCAACATGTTTCATGACACTACCAAAATGCTTTCTGACACTACCACCATGTTTCATGACACTACCAACATGTTTCAT
>JAUJYV010002045.1:0-14128 GCA_033995625.1 Ophyiulus pilosus
AGTTAATTCATTGGATAGTCCCGCCGTTAACGTTAAGGTTAACGTTAAAGCGTTGGCTGGCTCAAACTCTCTATTAACTGCAAACGATAACCTTGCTTATCGTAGAACTTTTAACGCCATAGATTTGTTAGGGCGCTCCGTACAAATGCTTACTTTTTGCAGTTTTGTTCGATTTTGATAACGTGACAATTTTAAGGAACCTCTTCCTAATTAGACAGTTTGAGCATGCCAACGTCTTTACACTTACTTTAACTTTAATGGCAGGAAGGGAAGAACCACGCATGCGCACCCATACGTTCAGTGAGTTCATTGGGCAATGCAATGCGTGGCTCCTCCCTTCCCGCCATTAAAGTTAAGGTAAGTATAATGACGTTTTGCATCCTCAAACTGTCTATTGATGGCTGGTAAATAGAGTTTGAGCCAGCCAACGTCTTAACGTTAACCTTAACGTTAACGGAGGGAAGGGAGGGGCCACGGACTTAACTACCCAATGAACTAACTGGACGTCATTCGCACTCATGACCGTCGTTAAGGTTAAGGTTAACGTTAAGGCGTTGGCTGGCTCAAACTTTCTATTGCTCCGTTACACTGCACGATAAACTAACTAAATGTTATAGTTACGCATGCGTGGTGGTTCTGTTTTGCCACTAACGTTAAATGAAATACGGAAAACGTGCTCAAACTCTCTATTGCCAAGATGGTTTAGAGGAAATGGATGCTGCCATGTTGGAAATCCTATAACGTTAAAGGGTAAAAGTCCATCAAAAGGTGCTGAAATTGAATAAAAGCTGTCTTGGATAGGTGTTTTTTCAAAATTTCTGGAATGCGATGTGGATTGATCGTTTCCATCCTCGCGAAGGCTAAAGCCAAACATTTGAGCTTATTTATTTTTTTCGCCACACGCTGTCCTCCCTCGCAATTAATGCGTGATTTATCCGCTGGGATCTTTATTGACGAAAAAAAAATGGTGCCATTATGAAACAGTTTTCTGGCTTTGATATTGGACGTTGGTTTCCGGTTTGCCTTCCGATTTATCATTAATTATTTATGAAGCGGGTCACGGCTTATCCTAAACGACTCTTCTGTAAACGACGTTCTTACATTCCCTTAATTCATCTAAAGGTTTGTGCTTGCTTTGGTCGTCCCAGATTCTGTAGAAGAAAAAAAAGAAAAGAAAAGCGAAAGCCCGTGCGGATAAAGTGACCCAAAAACGTAATTTATGGGAGGTTATAGGTTTGTATGCAAATGAGCGATTGTTAGTTCTCTCGCTTTTGCTCAACCCACTCTATAGTCGCCACTCTGAGCGGTTTATGGGGTTTTGTGCGATGCAAATGAACGTGGAGATGTCTGAAACGTGCCCGTGAATGCGTCTGACGCAAGAACGCATAAACACGGGAGCTGCCTTTGGTGGCCTTTTATGGGTTTTCGGTATTTCGGATAGATGGATGGATGGATGAGAAAAAAAAGCTTTTGGTAAATGGCTAAGGCGTAGGCTTCTTCTTAATACTGTACCTTTCTGTAGGATTTGCAGACTGCTTGGGTGACTGCGAAACGAGCCAAGAAGGACGGATAATTGACGGATAAATTAGGATTCGTGATAAAATTCTGCCACCCGCAGATACTGCCTGCTGCCTGGGTTTGGGTCCTTAAGGGTGTTCTTTTGGGGATAGTCCATGTTTTCCATCACATTGATTGTAGACGATGGAAAATGTACTCTTCTCCACCGTGTTTGCATGCTAGATGTCGTAGCGTCTTCTCTTTTCATCTTATTTAATAATTGGCTGAAGATCACTACCCACTCACTGTAGGTCCCTTCACGCGATGACTGGTGATGCTATTTTGGGGCCATTCAAAAAGAACGTCCACAATTTTTTTTTTTCAGAAATTGGTCCACAATAATGGGGTAGAGAAATGGTTGAATATTTGAATGGATTTTGGATTGTGGAAATGATGTGACATAGTTTTCATGGTTTTAAGAAGCGGTTGATCTACATTATCAACCGGTCCCATAATCCTGAAATGTTGATGCTCACAATTTGTCACCAATGGTTGCAGATTGCAAGAATTTTAAAAAAATGTTCAGTTTGGATTCGATCCTGCAACCATAAACATCGTGTTGGAGAGAGTGGATGGAAATGGTGTGACATAATTTTCATGGTTTTAAGCGGTTTATCCACTGGTCCCATTATCCTGAAATGTGTTGGAATGGCATTCGAGACCGTTCAGATAACTTTTGCTTCACCCTGCATTTCCGCTGCCAGAACGGATTATTGAGTCCGTCGAACTCCACGAGAGCCCTTACTGCCTCTGAAGTGGATTCTGCTTCAAATAACCTCAGGTATTTCGTGCGCTGCTCCGAACCCCAATTGGCAAATTTGTGAACGCCCACGCATTTCTAACGCACATTCGGTTCTCTTCAGCAGATTCTGCTTTTTTGGTGTTCTTCGATCCCTACTTTCTGCTGCATATTTTTCGCAGTAAGCTGCATTGCCAGACGCAATAGTGTGCCTTAAGTCTTCTTGTGGACTTATTTTGCTGCCATGGTGATGTGCGCGCGCCTGGAATTGCCGTTGTGTGTTGTTGCGGTGGTCTGGTTTGGGAAGGGCTTGCTCGTTTGTTGTCTTAAATCTGTTGCCATTATTCCGACGCGATGGTTGTTTATGGCCCAAGCAGCGCCCACGGCACACCGAGGGGATAAATCTGGCGAATCCGACGTACCAGGTCACCTGCTGACGGCCATCTTGAAAAGCATGCTTTTGCATCGAACCACACCCATCAAGGCGATAAGGTGCATACTTTGGGCTGAACAATTGGGGCTGCAGGCCCACGAATGTTGGCAACTCGTGGTGGCATTGATTTTTGAAGCACCCTGGCGACGAAATATTGAAAGTGTGGACATTTATGTGATGCAGTACCACTGATGCAGCAAAGCATTTGCCTGGTAAATCACATAGGCTGAAAAAACAGTGCAGTGTTGTACAGGGGCATGGTGTACTGTAATATGTATAGAAGTATCATAATATGTAGATACTTTGGGCCAGACATAGTTTTGCCCAGTTGAAAAATCTAAGGGGCCATTCAAAAAGAACGTCCTCAAGAAGGGATGGGGTGAGGGTCTGCTGGCATGTGGATACCATGTGGACACCATGTAGACTTTTGAGGTGGGAGAATCCATTATGGACGTCCACTAATAATGGTATTTTTAAATGTACTTTCATTTTTAAAACCTCGGGAAAGTCGGGTATTACGCCTAAATTTATGTTAAACATAAATTTTATGCTGAAATTTTCCTCTCCGACAGATCAGTTTTATATGACTCTCTTAGATCAGTTTTATATGACTCTCTTAGATCAGTTTTAAATGACTCTTTTAGATCAGTTTCATATGACTCTCTTAGATCATTTGTATATGACTCTCTCAGATCAGTTTTATATGACACTCTCAGATCAGTTTTATGTGACTCTCTCAGATCAGTTTTATGCGACTCTCTCAGATCAGTTTTATGCGACTCTCTCAGATCAGTTTTATATGACTCTCAGATCAGTTTTATGCGACTCTCTCAGATCAGTTTTATATGACTCTCTCAGATCAGTTTTATATGACTCTCAGATCAATTTTATGTGACTCTCTCAGATCAGTTTTATATGACTCTCTCAGATCAGTTTTATATGACTCTCTCAGATCAGTTTTATATGACTCTCAGATCAATTTTATGTGACTCTCTCAGATCAGTTTTATGTGACTCTCAGATCAGTTTTATGTGACTCTCTCAGATCAGTTTTATGTGACTCTCTTAGATCAGTTTTATATGACTCTCTTAGATCAGTCCTAAACAACTAAAGTTCAGTTTAGTTGCATTAAATACTGCATCATATCGATTTTATGCCGGCTCCATTGTTGACGATTTTTCGATTCACTTGTAGCCAAACTATAGGCATTCATTTTATTTGCCAATAGACTCGATGCAGATTTCATCACGCACGACATCACGTGGTGTTTAATTGGCCTAAATCCAGGCTTCATCACCCCCTGTTAGCATGTGAACTTTCAGCATCGCAATTCCAACATGGCAGCGTCCATTTTATCCCTTCTCCACGTGCAGCAACACGTGATGATTGCAATTAAAGAAAGCGACCATGCTGAAAATGCAGTGCTAACGGCTCTTATTTCACCAGGGGGTGTTGAACTGGACTAAAGCTAAATTATTGCATTAATGGATTGAGCAAAAATATGTCTGGAGGCAGGACGATAATTGTAATAGGTTGGTTTCATAATTACACGAATTCACACTTTCAGATGATGTTAACAGTCCATTTCCAGATCCAATAATATGGTGTACAGTAATGAATATTATAGTGTCAAAGTAAATGTATCCATTTTCATGTTGGTCAATGTTATATTTCAATAGTTTTCAGTTTCATTACGTTGCCATGTCTACCATAAATCGAGTAGCTATATAAATGAGATATATTGCTCTTGCTTAATTAGTGGATTATGCTGTCTAGTAACTTTGAAAATTTGGAAACCTGAATTTTTAACACCTAGGAAAATCCGGTAATTATGCTTAGAATTTGTGTTAAATACCAGTTTATACTTGAAATTTGTGTTAAATACCAGTTTATACTTGAAATTTGTGTTAAATACCAGTTTATAATACTTGAAATTTGTGTTAAATACCACTACATGCTTGAAATTTGTGTTAAACATCAATAATAGGAAATTTTCTTAATATAAAAACAACAACAACAACAACAACAACTTTAGAAATAAACAACAACTCTAGAAAAATGTTCGTTATCTTTGTAAAAATATGGAATTGATTGTGAAAAAGGTGTTTGGAAATTTATGATATCGGTCCTTGAAATTATTGAGTTTTTTTGCAGCAAATTTGCTGGACCCTCAAGGGAATTTTCTTGCTTGATTACGATCAAATTTGTCACTTATTTTAGACATTTAATGCCACATTTAGGGCGATTTCATTCGTGTTTCCTAAATGTCACGAGCAACTTCTGCCACTTTACAAAACCTGAATGCAAAAAATGAACATACTACACATTAGAGTTAAGCAAGTCGATTTATTGGCCTTTCTTTGTGTCCAAATCGCCATAACGCGAATAAATTTCCAGAAGAACTATTGTTGCCAAATGCACGGAGTTATTTTTTTTTTTCGAACTCTGTGCGTATATGGGCACGATTTCCTGTCATGTTATTGTATTTGCGATGTGACGGAGTCTAGCATCGGAGGAAATCACGATACCGAATTCGAAATGTCAACCTACTCAGCTTGAGCATTAATTAGATTTTTGCCGTAGATTTTGCAGTAAAATTGAGAAGGATGTTTGCTTCCTTGGAAATGTCTCTTATTTGATTAGACCAACTGAAGATGACTTTTTATTGCGTGGAAAGCGAATTTGGGTTGAGACAAGGAGGACTCGAGTATACACGCATCAGGGTTCCCCTGAACGAAATCATTATTTTAGCGTTTCGTGAATGATTGTTGTAATGCAGTAGAGTGGAACGAGCATATTTTTTAACTCTGTGCTGATGCCAGATGCCATCACTTAGCATTCAAATTAAGTCTAATGCGAAATAACTATTGATTGAGGATGCCGTTTAATCAGCTGCACGCAGCATTGTGGAAACATAAATTTAGAACCCGGGAAAAGATAATGGGCGTTATGAAAAAAAAAAAAAAAAAAAAAAAAAAAAATTACAGAAAAGGGAATTTTTGATAGTTTCCGAGCACTTCTTTACTTGACTCTGTATACGGACTGTATCGGGTTTTGCGCATTTTTAGGAACGTTTAAATTAATTATGCAAGTCATTTTAATCGATCATAAGAGTATTGAAATGAACTTAGCGTTATGTAATGCCGTGTTTCAGAACCTACGTTTTTTTACTTTTAAGTTCTAAATACAATTTACATTATGGACGAGCCTCATCGAGTTCATTATCCAATCAGGTTGCATCCATATGTAAAACATCGCCACAGGCGGCCCATTTTTGATGTTTCGCATGGCTTCTCATTGGCTAATTTTGGTGCCTTCTATTTGAAAATCGCTCCGCTTCTAATCTAATCCTTCCCGCCAATGATGTGCGTCAAATAACGCCCTAGGTTTTGCTTAGGAGTTTGTTAACATTGGCGGTAAAGATTAAATTCTTTTAAATTTGGCTGTGAGCTTAAGTCAAGTTCTCGGGTGTAGCTTTCTGGAAATCTCATTGCTGAATGTCGTTAACCAATCTAATCAAATCATGGTGGTAGGGGGATGCAGTTTTACAGATGGATGAAATCTGATTGGGCTACGAGCTCAATGAGGATCTTTCATATAGTAGATATACGTAGAACTTGTAGAACTCGATAGTATATGTAAGTAGAGTAATCACTGTACATGTAATCAGTAGTCATATGAAATGGGTAACAAATTGTACACATAAGCAGACGTATACTGATTACGAGTACCTGAGGAATCGTACTTTATAGTGCGAGTAGTATCGTAATCAGACTAGGGTTAATTGTACTCATTAATATGGGTACTGATTACGACGAGTATGGCGTGGATTGCAAAAGTATCCATTTATTTTAAACACCGTTATTACAAGCAGAAAGAATTAAAATTAAAAACCCATTGATAATCTCAATGAATATGAGAACAACAAATTTAATCCTCTTAGGCATTAGCAAAATCTTAGTAATTAAAATAGAAAAAAAAAAGAAACAGTACATTCGTAACAAAAGGATCACATGTAGAAATGTTAAAATTAGGATGTACTCAAATGTATTAAATGCGACCCAATTACAAATATTTCAATTCATACTCGATTACGTTGGTACTGATAATTTCAGATTACGTTAATACTCGAGCACATTTGTAATCACCCATTGTGAGTACAATTGCATTCAATTACTTTTGTACTCAGTACTCTTTTACTCGTTACTCAAATTCATTCAATGCACTCAGCTACTGCCAAACACTGCAGGAGAACACGTTCAAAACTTGTACTAGTCCAATCCTAAAAGGTCGAGACTGCATTGAAGATTAACCCCTGTACCACAGTTACTCAAAACGCATGAGCTTGAGACTGAGCTGCGTCTCAATCCCAGGTGCATACCACAGCTGCACAGAAAATTGCCAAGACGAGCTCAAGACAGCAAAATGTGTGTCATCTCCGGCTTTAGCTTAAGCTTGAGATGCAGCTCAGAAGAGACAAAGCTTGAGCTGAAGTTTGTTGGGCAACTGTGGTTGTCCAACATAACATTGAAAAAGTAATGCGAACTGTAACAACTGTTTACATTACTTTGTCTATTTAAGTAATGCTCACGCATGCGCATATGGGGCAGGAGAAACTAGTGGCTTTTACCAATAAGCTGAATCTTGACAATAGTGATTCTAACATTTCGAAACTTTTCTACTGCTATTTGGTTTGATTGTAAAATTGACTTGTCTCGAGTCTACTTTCACGGAACATTGCACAGCGCGCTCAGATTAGAGAGGTTTTTTTTCTTTTTGCTAATATGAAGGCCTAATCTGATAGACAATGGAGGCAAGCCATGCGATTCTGAAAAGCTTGATAAGAAGTTTGCAATTAAACAAAAATACGAAATGTATAATTAAAGCCGCTCCACTTCATCCTCGTTTTTGTGCTGTTTTTCCTAGATGGCTTAGCCTAATAAATGAGCCGAAGATGTATATTACACGCCGGCTTTTTTTAATGTAAATGTTAATCAAAATAATGCGCCCATCTTCTTTTCTGTAAAACGGCGTGCACAGAGAGAAATCTCTCCCAAAGGATGTTTTTATGCCGAGCATAAATTACCGGAATAAAATACCTGTGCGCACACGCATGGGCCTGTAGGGCCTCTACATGCATGCACAGGCAAATATGAACGAAACATGTTTCTGAATTATGTATGCAAACGTGTTTTTTTTCTCTATATACTTTTGATAAATGATGAATTTCTAAGTATAGGATTCTTTCGTGTGAGCCTGCTGCCACATCGCGGTTGGGAATTAAATCGGCCATCTTGACCTTTATGCCCCTGCCTTTGGTTGACGGCATGCCTCATCCGTCGACTTGACCCCACTTTTTTTTTGTAACGTTATTTACTGCCAATGTGATTTGTTGCTTTGACAACGGTTCCAACTTCGCAGTCCAACAAGCAGGCATGCTGAGTTAGTGTAGTGTAAATAAATGCACATGGCTCCGCATAATAAGCAAGGTTTATTTTTGAGTTTAGGAGATTGGAAATACATGTATGTGTGTTTGTAAGCGCGGGGGAGGCAATAAAACGGCGACAAACCGCTCAGTTTAAATGTTGACCGCATTGGGGGTACAACCTTGTCGATAACTGAAATCTGCGGGATTGTGATGTAGAACTTTGTGATTCCAGTCGCCGAAAGTTTTGTGTTTTTGGTACCGAAGATGGCCTTCTTAACAAACTTTGGTTGTTCTTGAACTGTCTTTGTGAACCTACATTTGAAGAAAACAATTCTGCAAAATAGGCCAATTTACTAATGATTGTTTTTCGTTTGGTTTTTATGGCATAAAAGATCATAAAGCCAATTCTCAAATTTGGGGAAAAATATCAAATGATGGATGTTAGAATTGAATTTGCGCTTGTATCTGAAAATCTCATGTTTTTGTAACATTTGACACTTTCTCTTTTACATAAGTTTAAAGTGGGAATCATTTAAATACTTGCGCTTTTATTCTTACATTCTCTCCATATGTACCATAGATGATTTAAGGTTAAAATCTGTATTTATAGACAGTTTGAGCATGCCAACGTCTTTATATTTGCCTTAACTTTAATGGTGGGAAAGGGAGAGCCACGCATTGAACTAACTGAACGTAATGGGTGCGCATGCGTGGTTCTTCCCTCCCGCCAGTAAAGTTAAGGTAAGTATAAAGACTTTGGCATGCTCAAGCTGTCTTATATTAGCGTGACATTAGGATTACATGCAAATATACGGTTTGGGTCCACCTTGCCGACAACTATATCGCTGGGTCTCATTATTATAATTAGATGATCATGTTATGACAATTTTTACCTAACTTACCCTACCTAGCTTAAAATGTTTATAAAGTCTGCTGCCTACTTGGTGTTTTCAGTTCAAAATCTGCTACTAGCGCAAGATTTTTGAGCTCGCGCATGCGCACTGGTTAGTGCTCGTCTATGAGCTGAGCTCGCATATCGCCTGCAAAAGTTTCTTGGACATGCCAGATTCACGACTCACTTTGAAGCGTACAAAATGGCAGCTTTTGGTTTTCGTCTGCTTTTGACGCGTATCACACCTTTTAGCAGGAGCGCCGATCATTTGTCCGTTTGTGAGGTACGCTAGGTGGGCAGTGACACCAAATTTTGTCAGGAGTGCTCCTGCTTATGTTGCCAGCTCAATGGAACTATATATGAAAAACTTCACTTAAGATCTCGCAGCCGTTAACTCGTAGCTTAAGCCGATATTCAGTCGTTAGCCGTTCCACTTCCGTTTCTCCGCCGTTATGAACTTGCACCTTAATACCGAAAACGAAGACGTGGTCCTACGTAAAAAAAAATTCGGTTTAAACAAATTCGCATTTGGAAAACTTTGCATTTTATATGGAGGAGATAAACCATAGACTGGCTCAATCTGTATACCATTTCTTAATACCTTTTACAAATTTCATCCCACATTTTCCTCAACTACGCCCCGCAAATTTGCGTTGATAAGAAAAGTGCATTGATAAGTGTATTTAAAAGATTGATTTAAAATCCTGGCGCTAGTGTTTTATCTTTGAATTTTGAAAGCAAGAAGGGCTGGAATCCAATTTGGCGAAGGTCGTGCGTACAAAGCGATCCTTCCTCTGGCATTGTTTTGATCGGCCCACGTATAATTGGGATTTATGCGATATCGGGGTCGCCAATGTCCATTTGGGCATAAATCTTAGCGCACCATAAATAGATTCTCGTTGAAAAGAATCTCTCTATGGCTTTTCTGAGGAATAGAGGAAGTGAAGAGACGCCTACGTGCTGCAGCCGTGTCGTCGTTTCTGCTACTTTTTGTATTAGATGCTTGACTAGATCCCGGCTTATTAAGGATTGACAAGTGCCGGGTTTTAAAATCCGGAGTGAATATATGGTTTGAAAAATGGGATCGAAACAATATCAGTTTCTTCCGAACTGTTGAACAAGAACGAATTTCCGAGCGGCTAAACTTGGATGGTCTGGCCGTTGCATGGTCACTGACCGATGGTTGTATGCCATCCGAGACGAAGATTAATTTTCTATGTCAGGAATTAAAATGGAGAAAAGTGGAACCGATGTCGAGCTAAGCGTGAACAAAGCATGGTCTGAAATTGAAGAGTTAATTTAGCGTTATGCAAATTTTGCATCTACTAGCTCGAAAACCATTGCTGCAATATTTATTGGCTACATCACCCGAAAATGTTGATGGTGAAAGTTACTGGTTGACTGCCAACAACTTTTTACATATTGTTGTATACACCCGGGTGAAAAAATCCAAATATGGACTATGTATGGACATTTATGGCTAATTATAAATATGGCTAGATCAGAAATTGGACTTCTGGACATATATGGCCAGATAATTCCATGTATGATTCATCAATTGCTAATCAGTGGCAATATGTCGCTTATACATGGCTTAGTATTGCTAATAGATGAAGAATCAGTGCTAAAATTAAGGCACAAATCGCCCATCATTTGTCATATATTTGTCAAAGGTCAAATATGACCAATCAATGGTAAAATATGGCCCATACATGGCTATGCATGGCCTTTCAAGGGATAAGTATGGCCCATATGTGGCTATATCTGACAGTGTATGGTCCACACATGTCCATGTATGGTCCTCACATGTCCATGTATGGTCCTCACATGTCCATGTATGGTCCTCACATGTCCATGTATGGTCCTCACATGTCCCTGTATAACTTTTCCGTCTGGGCACATTCACATCAACACCATGTATGATTAACCTCTTTGATTGCAATTAGCAAGCATTTTGTAGAGATCAAGTGATGTATAGTTAACATTCAAATCAGTACTATAGATTTGAATTGCTCGTTATAAAACTTCATGAAAATTAATAAAAAAGTTAATGTATAGCTCCAGAAGATTTTAAGAAAATATAAATGCAGATCGTATCACTGGTAAGGGACAATATCAAATTTGCAGTTTTAATGTTATCAAAGAAAAGCAGCCAAACACTTACAATTATTAAAATGTCATAAGTATATGTGGATATAGGATATAGAGTAAAAAGGATAAGACTCGTATCCTTTTATATTTCCCACTCGGTTGAACAATCTCTAGGAGACTATGTGAAAATAGATTATTTGGGGGAATTGCTGTCATGGAACTTCCATTATGTAAGCAAAATGTTATTAAGCGCTTGTAGTTTGCTAAAAAATACAGAAATTGGACAGCTGAACAGTAGATGAAAGTACTTTTGATCGATGAATGAAACGTGTAAACATTTTGAATTTTTCATGTTGGTGTTTCACGTAATAGATCATCTCAACATTTGGTAGTGTTGGACTGTGTAATATATTAAAGAAATAATTTTGCAAACTCGTGATTGAAATGCTGAGGGTGTGCTCAAGTTAAGTGTATATTCGTGTTTCTGGCTGTCTTCATAGCTGTGTTTTTTTGTGCAAACATTCACGTTTTCTGTCCGAATAGAAATTTTGCATTACTTTTATGTAAAACCTATTTGCAAGCATTTCAATTCGTAGCCATAAATTTTGCAGATAAAATCGTGGTGGCCTATCTATGAAAGCTAGTCCGACGGTGAAATAGCTTCGGAATCTTGGCGGCCTTCTCCATTTCCGGTCAATAAGGAAATAAATAAATCTGCCTGCATATTGCGTGGTCACTATCGGGTGATAAACGCTAGAAATTCTTCTGAAATTGGAGGGATTCGGCTCCGGACGCAGCCTTGAATCCGTAATGAATTTGTGACGCAAATGGATATATTCAAATGGCTAGGTTCATCTTTCTGACGTTGACAAAGCACCAGCAGATGCATCCATCAGCTTTCATATTCTAATCCCAATTTCTTTGGAGAGAGAAAAAAAAAGGGAGAAAAAATGCCATCCCTCATACAAATGTGCAAGGGGAAAAAACGCATTCGTGCAGCAAAAAATAACTAAATGCAAGACTTTTACATCTTATCTTTATGGTCGATCTTGAGAAATTTCCGCTTGGGAAAGCTATTTAGGATACATGTTAATACTAAGGCTAGCAATTTTACCTCCGAAGTTTGGCTCATCTTTAGCCTTCGCTTGAATACAAAAAAATGGGAATGTGAACCATTTAAAAATCACGGTTCTATTTTGCCGACTTGCCATTTCGCCGACTTGCCATTTCGCCGACGAATTTGTTAGGTTAAGTTGGTGAAAAACTGTTCGTAAAACCAGTATCATAAAATTTCTCTATAATGGGAGTCGGTGGAATTGGCTGGAAATTGTGAAGCGAGTTGTCGGCAAGGTGGTTCTAAACTCGCCATTCCCCACCCAGTGTGCCACTTTGCCGACATGCTATTACGCCGACGTATTTGTTAGGTTAGTTTAGGGAAAGTTAGTCGAAAACCCTGTTCGTAAACGCACAATCATTAAAATAGTGTAATTTTAAGAAAAGTTGGTTGTCGGCGATGTGGCTCTAAACCCACCATCCCCCACCCATCGTCCCACTTTGCCGACGAATTTGCAAGGTTGGGTTAGGACAAGGTAGTCAAAAACCCTATTCGTAAAATCACTATCTTAAAAAAAAGAGTATAATTTCAAGAATGATTGTCGGCAAAGTAGGTTGTCGGCAATGTGGGTCTAAACTCCCCATCGTCTCACTTTATTGAGATGCCATTTCTCCGACGAATTTGCTAGGTTGGGTTAGGGAAAGTTAGTCAAAAACTTAGTTTAAACAACACTAAACTACAATTCTAATCAATTATAAAATATAAATTATCGTAAAATTATTCTATAATGCAAGTCGGCGAAATAGGAATTGGCGGTGAAAGGCGAAATGGGTTTCCGACAAGGTGAAAATTAGCAATCATTAAATAGAGACATTAGAAGACACTAGAAATACACCAGAAGTTCTGACAATTCTTTTCAAGAGTTTTTGTGCTGCAGGAAGTAAATGCACATGTTCATTAAAATGCTATAAATTGACAAAGGCCAGGGATCTTGATGCCCACTATGTTTTATAGTATTCTGTATGCGTGCCATGACAATATTGAAATTTGGCAGCCTTCATTAACAAGCGTTATTTTATAGAAAAAAAATGGCGAATAATTCTTTCCTTTGTAAATGTTCCATCTAGCCCGTCGTTGCATGCTTATGTGCATAAACCATTTCCTCGATTTTATTTCTTTTTGGTTTAGTACGGTGCCAAATGCTATTTGCTGTTCGTTTTTTTTCCGCATCCGTTCAACGATTTCTGGCAATCACTGACGTTTGGGTGTATTGCACGAAACCGTTACAATAGGAAATTTTTGGTCTGTAATCCATGATGTTAACGATTCTGTGTATGTTATTCAGTATTTTGGGGAAAAAAACCTACTGAATAAACTGCATATTTGTTTGGCTGGTTCGATTGATTTTTCTGTGATAACCAGGTGTGTGTGTCATTATGCCCTACGATTGCACCGCTTGCCAAGAAACTTACCAAAATTGGGTCCTTCCACGAACGCTGTTATATATATGTACGTGTTTCAACCCTCAGAATTGCATTTGATTAGACACTCAAGCTTAGAAATTATATTCGATACACTATCTGCGATTAAAAACGCACGTTTTTGCATGTTTAACAAATTACAGCTTTTTTAACAAAGTGTTGTAGCAATGTATGCAAAAATTCAATTCAAGATTCTAAAGTCAGTATTTTAGTTTTGAAATTTTCAGTCGATAAATTTCGTTTTGCACCTGTGTTCGTTTGGAGGCTCGTCATGGCTACCTACAGTATTTGAGGTTGCTAACAGAGGCATTACAAATGCACCTTGAAGCCCCACATGGAAAAGAAATGCATTTGCAATATATTTTTAGAAATGCATTTGCAATACATTTTCAGAAATGCATTTCAAAATGCATATAGATTGAGACACTTCAAATATATTTTGAAATGCATTTG
>JAUJYV010002046.1:0-14122 GCA_033995625.1 Ophyiulus pilosus
GCGCAACGAGTTCTAAACACAGACTGATGTAGCAATGGCACGAAAAGTTCCATCGCACAATTCGGGGATTCCCCTGTTCACGTCACTCGTTATGCGAAACGTTGCTCGTTAAGCGAGTCATTTAAAAAAAAATTATGTTGCTCGTTATGCGAGGTGCTCGTTAATAGAGGTTCCACTGTATATTGGAAATCTACAAGTCTTGCTATCTATTGATATTCATAACCATAGAAATTAGGAATATAGCCTACATGTATTGCAGTTTAAAACAACCAAAGTAATTATGCATTTCCATAATTTTCAGTTTGAATCGAAATTTGGCCCTGCCACGTTTTGCGTAGCACGAAGGATTGGTTATGATGCTCCCACATCAGAATGCTTCGACACATCAGAAACATGTGAGTTTGATTGTAGATTTAATTGCAAGTGCTATTTAAGTGCAAGCTATTCCTCACTTCATTGTTTTTTAATCTTTCTATTCTCGTTTTGGTCAATTTTTTTTTAAATCCAGCACCGCAATACCGCTACAGAATTACTAGCATCTGCAATAACGACAATGACTGTCCATGGATTTATATCAATGCCAAGATGAGATCTGGATCAGGGGCTCAGAAATGTGCAGGTAGGATCAGAATATAATTATCTGCTAGCCAATCGCAGTAACCATCAATTTTACAGCATTTTCAAGTAAAACGGCTAGGAGACTTATTTAATTAGGCAAACGTTGTTGTACCTGCAGGGCTTGTGTTCATACTTAATTGTGACAATAATAGAAACATTCCTAATATAAATTTGGAAATGAAGCTCTTTTATAAGCATAGGAAATTCATCTTAAAATGATTTGTAATATAGTATAATACAGTGAATTGAATACATTTCAATTAGCCTTCAACGAGACAAATTTGTAAAGTTTTGACTTGTCAATTTTGTCAAATGTCAAATTTTAGATCCAAATTGAGAATTACATAATCAGTTTTATACTGAAATAGTAAAACTCAAAATGAAAGTTTTAAAAATACAATGTTGTTCTACTATATAACCGAGTTAGCTTTGTTCAATATTTTTGCGAAATCATGTTTGCAAAAAAATATGGCTGTGAGCATTTTAAGAGAATTCAATGGAAGCTTGAAATATTATCCTGTTTTCTCATGGGCATCTTTCCAATACAATTCCAAAATTGCAAGTGCTTAAGATTTGAAAGCAATGATGGACGCTGACAAGATGGCGACTCAAAAGCTGTCTGTTATAGACGTTTTTTACATTTTTTGAAAGCATTTCAGGAATCGAAATGTTTCGGCACCTGCGTGAAATGTTTAAGGACCAAGAACTGTCCTTTTTGGAAACATTTTGGACGATATAGTCAATCACAAAGTTTTGTGCCAAACATTTAGTGGAAAACATTTTGACACTAGAGAAGTTCTACAAATCGACAAAAAGCTCCAGCTAATCGTGTTTTTTGAACGAGGCTGGTTTCAAAACTGATGGGAAAACTGAAATTCACCACAATGATAATTTATTTGTGCAATAGTATAAGACCATGTATGTATGTGCTAAATTTCATTCAAATCCCTAAAGCTGTTATTTTCAAACGCATGGTTCTGGAAGCATATTGAACAACCCACGTACGTTGATAAATTTTAAGAGTCAATCCTGGAGGTTTAGAATTTTACAGATGGCTATAGCAGTAAAATTAAAAGACATAAATTAAACCTGATCGAGTTACAGCCAAGCCAGTTCAGTGATCGCTTCATTGATATTTTAATTATTTTTACAATCTTAGAACGTGCCTGTGATTCATGGAACCAAGTTAAAGTATCTATAAGCCATGAAGGTATTTATATATTTCATCAGTTATTTCTGAAAATGTTCATGAAGAACAACTTGTAATCTTTTAACCTCATATTATTTTAGGTTTAAAATGTGGTGCTGGTCAGATATTGGCTACCATACCAATTCTCATCATGGGCTTCGTTTTCAGTTGGATATTAGCACAGTAGGCCCTTCATCTAAGACCAACTTAGTAAAGGATCGTGATTTTAATGCATAAGGATTCTGATTCGAAAGTGTACATGCATGCAATTACTTCATTTTTTCTTTAACACTTTTTTTCTACAATGCATCCATTTTATTCACACATAACATATTTTTATTTGTTTTACTGGTTTGGACTGTCTTTTATTATTTTGTACATGTTATGATTGCCAATGCATTGTAGGGATTTTACTATATGAAAGTTTAAACTTAGCTGGACATGTAGTTAACTAAAAGCAAATTGTTATGAATTGAATTCGTGAATGAATGCCTTTTACAAAATAAAAACGCTTTCCATTCATGAAGGTATAAACTGATACACACTAAGTATCAACAGCATTAATTAACAAATGCTAACTATTTTAGAATAATTGTACCTTGAAATACATATTTTAAATAACAATTGGATTTTTACAAAGGCTTTTTAGATCGTATTACGAAATCAGTGATTCATAAAATTTCACCAAATTATTTTATAAAAAAAAATACCAAATAATTTTAAGGCGATCTTTCACTCAATGTAAAGACTACCAAAGATGGGAAAAGGTATTTCTGATATTAAGATATTTAAAGTTGCATCAATGTAAACTCATTTTCTTGCAGATGGTTTCAAATTTTTAATTTGTACTCATTTAAAAAAAAAAGCTTTAACATTTAAAAGCAAGAAAGAAAATTGTCGAGACGTGGTGAAAACATACTGTAATTTATAGAATTTTGTCTTATGTTACAATTAAATATGAAGTTTTTTGTTTTTAACCATATACGAGTCGACTTAACTAGCAGAATCCTCATTTTTTTAGCATCAATTAAATCACAATTTACGTCTGCTAAATCAATAAGCGGTATAGCAGTCCTTATCGTAGGAATTTGTGTTGATTCTACTATATTAATAAATAACACTAATACTGAACGTGTACTATACAGGAATAAAAAAATCTTGATTTGTTTAGTCATGCATTTTTCGTATATTTTTAATAGCGTTATAAAAATCAAGGAAAGCGGGATTCTAGTACAATCTAAGTAGTGAAAAAAATATTCAATGTGGCTTTTTTTTAGCTTATTGACTATTTTGGCTGATATAACCAAGCTCAACTAGCAGTGGATTTCAATTTGAAACTCAAGAAGCGGGTTACCCAAAGTATATTTTTGTAAGGTTTTTCTAAAAGCCTAAACATTTTTTTAGAGTTTGAAAGATTAGTTTTTATTTGATTTTCATATCACATTTTCTCTGATTAAATGAAATTTCCTAATGCGGAAATTTTAAGCATAATTTCATACTTACCTCATTTTCGATTTGGAAAAATATTTGTATTTTAAACTAATATTAGCATTGCTGTAATTCCAAGTTTAGTTGAACATAAAATTACAGAAATCTTTAATTTCCTAAAACTGAATTTAAAATTTCTGGTAATTAATTCCAGCTATCATCAGTTTATAACCCTTTATTTATCAGAAAACACAACTAAATACAATTGCCAAAATTACCTTACAGTTACGTAATGCATGTAAAATAACCAATAAAATAAGATAAACAAAATATACATTGTTGGAAATACAGTATATATCCATTTTCTAACATATGATACAATTTTAATGTTAGACATTTAAAGTAACATCTTAAAATGAGAAAAGAAAACATTTGATTAAAAACTATTTGGACAAAAGTTGCTTGCTTTTAAAGAGGACTAATCCTCCTCAATGTTTGTCTGAAAGAAAAAATTAAATTTCCTGGTAATTATTTGCCAGGTGGTCCCAGGTATCAACAGGTTTGCACTTTATTTAGCAGAAAAACAATCAACTAAAACAATTGCCAAAATTTCCATAAAGTTCGTACTGCATATAAAATAACCAATAATAATATAACCAATAAAATAACTAAAATAACCACTATATGATAATATTATAGCGTGAGCTAGGCATTTAAAGTAACATCCAAAAATGAAGACAACAAAACATTTCATTAAAAACGATTCGGGTTGCTTTTGAAGAGGAAATAATGCTCCTCAACATTTGTTTGAAAAAAATAAATTAATCAAATGTTTTGCTTTCGTATATGCGACTTTAATTGCCTGACCTAATACAGTATATTGTCCATAAATCATATTTTCCGCAATATTGATATTAAGGATGCCCAAATAGGCGATGGTTTCTAAATGCCCACAGCCAGAATAGGATCAAAAACCAATAGACTAAATTCACTTAGCTTTTTAAAATGCATAGAAAATAAAATCACATTGTGCTAAATAATAATGCCGAAATATCACCCGTTAGTCAAATTTGGGCTTACTGCACTCGTGAACCAACCTGGCCACATGACAAAGACGAGAGAAATGGTTATAACGACAAGTGATGACGTCGACTATAAGCTTCTCTGGATTTCTCTGAAAACGGCAGTTTGGACGTAGTTGTTGGCGAGGTGATTGGCTGGGAGAAGGCAAAATAAAGCCTACGTTATCAACTATTGGTCGGGATAAGACTAGCTCTTCCTCTTCAGAACGAGGGTGAGGGATATAACCGGTAAGGGCACAGTAACTTTCAACTTCTGAGCTGTCAAGGAAAAACGTAGTACCAGAAAAAATACTGAGCGATGCATTTAGGGCATGGAAGTGAGGAGGGGTGCAAGTCGGGGATGAAGTCTTTTTAAAAGGGAGCACCAATTTGTGTCGGTCAAAAAGGGTGCTCTGATTTAAAGATAATCTTGCTGCGTACATGTGAAGGCTGGCATTCAATTGTGTTGAACGAAACATTGGGATGAGTCTGTTTACTTCAAAAGGACTCAAGAGCAACCAGCAATGGGAATCGCCAATCTTGAAAGACGCCACCCAGTTAACAGTTCTCAAGTAGTAGTCTCTTGGAACTTTTGTTTCGATGGTGTTGAAGAAGTCGGCAGTGATAAAGACGCCATTGCCCCACGCGGTGGTTTCATTATGTTTATCCAGACTGGTGAGCTTGAGACCCTCTGGCAGCCGCAAGGCCCAAGAAGGTAATTTTGCATAATCTAGCAACTTGTTTTGCTTTTGCAAAAACTTGACCATGTCAATGTTTAGCTTCGGAGTACAGGGTTTGGCCATTCCTGGTCTTTCCACTTCGCGCTCTTCTTGCTGCTCCTTTTCCAGTTCCCGCTCCTGTTCTTCGTCCAATAAGTGAACGTTTTTCTTAAGATCTGGGACATAGGTTTTGCAAGTTTTAATCACGTGTTTTTTGTAACTTTTCTGGTCTTGGTCAGCGTAGTCACCATCCGGGCAATACTTGTCAAGCTGGTGTGCGGCAAAGGCAGGAAAGGAGCTCACAGTGCATGCATTTCCATACATGTCGTTCAGTTTAGTTACCTCTGCGATGGAAACCTGACCGGCAAGACAAATACGATCATGGTCCGACTTTTCAGACGAATCGTATTTTCTTTGAGCAGCACTTTTACTCAAATAGTTACACGCCGCTGCAATCCAATGAGGGAATCCTTCTCTCATTGTGTTTCTGCTGTTGTTCAGTGCCCACCTGAGCACATCTGCACTGCCATGCAAATTTCTGTCGTGGCTAGTTATTGCTGTAATTTCGTTGTTCACCTCGTCGGAAGCCCAAAAGCAAACCGTGTGACCGTTGCCTAATCTCCTCAGCCTCATGCAGCCCTGGACGAGTTTGTCCTTTGTGACTCCTTTTCCAAGAGTGACACATCCCTTTATGCCAGCAGGGAACTTCAAATCCGTGCCTCTGGTATGTACATCATCCAGGTAAATAACGCACTGGTCAAGCATGGCTCGAAATGGAGATATTTCATAAGGAACCGGATCCATAGCAGATCTGTCCAAGACCATGAGCCTGTCCTCTGCACTAAAGTAGATGGCAGCTTTCTTGACAGCTTTATTCTCTAACGCTAACCACGTTTTAGCAACGGCTTCATTGTCCAAGTCGAGCATCAGTGCCCCAACATCGAGCAATAGTGGGATGTTTGCAGCCACCAGTTTCTTTAAAATGCATTTTGAACTTACCCGGCAAGGTAGACTCTCGTAATTGTTATTTTCTGACAAGAGTAAAGTTTGAAAAACTTTACAGTTGGTCAGTTGGAGCTCAGGGAGATCTTTTTGAACGATCGTTAATGGGAGAAGAAGTTGGGTATCGTTCGTCCCACTAAATCCATTGGTGGTCTTCTGCGCCTGATGAGATGCAAGATCCCAGGCTGTACCGATGGTCTTCGATGGAAATTGCTTTACCGCTGTTTCCAATACAATGTTCCCGAGCCAATAGTCGATGACCGCCTTGTTCTTTCTGAGAGCAGGATAGAGTTTTTCATTTCTCTGGAAAGGGTCATCGAGGTTGATTGACTCCAATGACTTGATGGATGGATCTTCGTTTTTAGCTGCACTTATCCAACAGTCATACTCCATCTGCGGATTAGGACCTTGCATAACATGAAATAGACACTCGTTCACTTGACTCTCGCTTAGTCCAGAATAATAATAGCTTAAATGAGTCAATACCAGGGCAACATCGGGATGTCCAAATTCTGTCCTTTCCGAAGCTACGTCTTTGGCGCGAAATGGCACAGCTAATGGTGATCTACCACTTGGGCTTACACCATAGTTTACCCTCCATCGCTTGTTCAGTGTTGCGTATAACACACCGCATGCCATCAGGCCTCGGAGTATGAGGGCTTTTTCTTGGAAAGCACTTGCTGAATCTGTTGGCAAGAATGCAAAAATTTTCTGGATTACGCTGTCGTCAATTTCTTCATTGGTTAAGAATGCGCGCAAGCTTTTCTTGTCTTCCGCTTGTAAATTGGGAAATTCCGTTCCTCTGAGAATTCTGTCGGCCAGCATTTCGCAAAATGTCTTGTATATGTCAATTTTCAGCAATCGACAATGTGGAAAATTTGCCTTATCAGAAGCATCCTCAAATATTTCCACAGAGTCAACATTCGACGATATAGCAAGCTCCCTAATAATTTCTGGTATGTCTTCTAGCAGCCTTTGTAGCAATGTCCATCTTTGGGAGCCACCCACAGGAGGCATTTGCACGCCAAGTGCATAAACCAACTGGTACTTGACATGCAAAATTTCGTCCGATTCGTCCACAATGTCACGAGCATTCTTCTTCAACCACTCCTGGAGCTGCAGCAACAAGACCGCAACCTGGTGCTGGGCAACTTCGCACTGTTCGTAGGTCTTCAGCTGGAAGGAAAGCCTGTATTCAGGGGTGGTAAGATTAATCCCGCCTTTTATCGCGCATTCCATGTAAACATCTAATAACGCCTTTGCCAAAGCAACGTCCATTGGAAAATCACGGCGGCAAGGTAAGGAATAAACGCGGCGGTTGAGAAGTAGGCCCCCAAGGTTTAATTCCAAAGCTTGCTTATTGGTATTGTAGAGCGATTTCAGGACAGTTACACGACACAGTTGTTCTTTGTTTGCCAACGACAGAATTAAAAGTGGAGTTATCACTGCTGTCTTTCCTTCACCCATGTTCAGCTGTGTGACGGTATTTTGGTTATTCTCGGGATTTTCCATCTTTTCGGCAACCTGCTTCTGAATAGGTCGCACCAGTAAATCCATTTCAATTTCAAAAAGGAGCCACTCGGGTCTTTCGGTGGGACTCCAATTTAGGTGAGGTGCATTTATCAGTTCACGGTGCAACTCAAACTGACTATTGCTATTCAAATACTTCAAGCACCGCAAGGCGTGCTTCTTGCATGTTTCTGCAACACCAAATGCACCGAGAACATTTCTAAGGCAGTTGTGAAAGTTGGATTTGGTGCTTTCCTTCAGGCAAATCATTGGTAGAGTAGTCAATGGTGTTATCCGTTGATAAATTCCTGCAGCATCCAAGATTTTCACTAATGGAGCAGAGGTTATCATTGATTGAGCTTGGGACCAATACTTTCTTTGTTCTTCTGCACAGAAATTGAAATGACATTCCAGTTTTGTTGACAAGACATCTTTCGTGTAATCAAAATTACAGTTTTTCACTAATGCCGAATCATTTGAGTCAATTCTGAGACAATCTACCAGATTTTTCCAAATACCACAATTGCTGTCACCTGCCGTTGGGTCAGACAAAATATCATCATAACTTGCCACCTCAGATTTTGGCGGAATGCAAGTATGAAATGAACTGAGCGCGCATGAGTTCACGATGGTGCCTTGTTGAAATGTGCCTTTTACCTCCTCGTAAGCATCAATTTCATTTACTTCGGTTTTAATTTCGTAAATGCTGAATTCAACAGGATCCTTATAATCATTAGAGTAGCTTAAAGGTGTTTTTAATGACAATTTCTGGCAAATCTCTGTGGCAATGTCTTGAAAAGCCAGTGAAGAACAGTTATGCTCAACCACTATTCTTTCAACTTTATCAAGGAATAGTTTGAGTTCGTAATTGTCGACCCATTTGTTCAAGAGGATATTTACAGATTTCTTAATGTTTTCAATGTTAAGAAAACTGTATTCACTACTGTAGTTGTCGACTGCGGAGCAACAACTACGAAAAGGCCAAGGTGAAGAAAATCGCAGTAACTTTGTTAATCCAAGAATTTGAGAATCTCGACGAGAATCATACAGATTTCTCATTTTATTGTCAGAATCATTACCTATGTAATTCTGTTGCTGAAGAAAAGAATAATAGGACACTTTCACGTTGGATTCAATAACAGATTTTACTTCGGTTCTGTCAAAAGTAACCTCTTCTGGAGACTCGTACATTTCGCAATTTGGAGGATCAATATTTGCAAATCGTTCTGGAAAAATAGCAATGGTGTGTAACAATATAAGATGTCCCTTTGGTATGCCCATGAAAGCATAACTTGTGAGAATCATTTTCCATTCGTGCTCTAGATTTTTGTGTTTCACCTCTCTAGCCAAAACGTACAGTCTAAGCCATGAGTTCCAAAACTCCAATTCCATGCTTTGCCAATCTGCAATGGTTAGATTCACTGGAAATGGATTGAGATGACCGCACAGATTTTTCTTATCTGTAACAATAGAAAAATACAAATTTCTATTAAAATAGGGTGCAGCACTCCATCCATCCACAAGAAAACCAAGTTCGAAGACAGCCTCCATGTTTTCAGTAGCAAAATTGCAATCAAAAGTCTCACAGTTTACGACTGGTGCTGGACGCATGGCCAAGAATTGGGATGAAATGTGACCTTGCGCTGTGGTGCACTTGAAATACCTCCAGTAGGATTTCTGACACAGAATCCGTTCATTCTTGGAATCAAGCTCAACGTTTTTTTCGGATTCAAACAAAACCGAAAGCCGTTGGCTGTCGCTAATCAATTTGTCAACGATAATCTCGTAAGCATCACTGCATGCGATAGTATTAGACAACTGATAACTGGAAGAAGTCATTATCTTACATTTAGAATTATACTTTCTCATGGGCGAAAGCTTGGCAATGAGCAACAAAATCTTTGCCGACTCTTCGTCATATGGCTCGCATGACCAGCAGTGCCCCGATTGAAGCAACTGTAGTGCCCTCTCCGTTCCTGTGTGCAATGTCAAAGGGTCAGGTAAAGGATGTGATGTCAAGGCATGCAAATAGGCTAAATAGACACTGCCAGATTTCGTTTGGCCACACTTGAGCTGCCGGAGAGTTTGATCAACTTCATACGCAAAGTACGGAGGGCTTTGCAAGGTAATGGTGCTGATTTCAACAGCGCCACTTCCCCCACCAAATTTCACTGTACCATGAGGAATAAGTATCAATTTGTTAGAAAAGCGTTTCTCTATTGAGTCGAGCAAAATATAGCTTTGAAGCCCGACTAATGTACCACAATTCTGATCTTCGGCCACTTTCATACCCGGGTATTCCAGCGAAGACACGCACAACTCCGGTCCATCTTTCACCACCTCGAAATGCAATCTCATTCTTGGAAGTTGGACATCTAATATCTCTGGATTATCCAAAGATTCTTGTGTTTGAAGGAAAATTTCAATAAATTCTTCCTTCTCGAAACGTGTCAATATTTGCATGATACGATTATAAGTGGGGCTGGTGTTGTCAATGGCGAGTCGTCCACTGATAGTTTCCATAATCAATCTGGAATCCAAGTTCAAGCAAAATTTGCTGGTGTGACATTTCTTTGTGCGGAAATCAATGCAACGTTTCATTTCATTCCACCAGTGGGTATAATCTCTGATGAGAAAAGTTTGTAAACATTTTGTCGCCATGTTTTCAAAAGCATTTTCAGGCACGTACTCGACTTCATCGACGGCAGATGCCGAAATAATAAATGGGTTTGTCCCATTTGACAACTGCGAATTTGGATTTTCAGCAAAACACATCTTTTCTCCTCTGAATGGATGTTTGCTGGCCGCGCTCCATGGCGACTCTGTGAGGGGCTGCACTTTAATTATGTAATCATTGAATATTCTGGTGTAATCAACATGAGATTTAAGCGCAGACGGCAAATAATCCTGAGGTTTTCCATTGACGAGGAAATGACCTTCTAAGATATCTAGTTGAAGGATTGTATCGCGTCCATTGATGGAAACCTCAGTAGTAAACCACCGCATATCATCCACGTTACATGTCCAATTCAAGGGAGCTTTGCACATCGAAAATCCAGACCAAGTATCTTTCGTAAAAGCCCGTAATATTTCTGCATCGGCCACTATCCATTTTTGAAATCTGTTCAAATTGGCATAGCCGCATTCGAGATACCGCCGCACCTGATTCCTAAATGTTTTTGAGCTAGAAAGGAGGAAATCTTGGTCTCCCATATATTCCTGAATGCTTTTCACAGACAGTAACCAAGGTAAAAGTTTTCCTGATACGTCCTCATTAATGGCTGACCAATATGTACAACAGCACAACGTCGCAATTGCTACAAGTTTTTTCCTAATCTTGTTTTGTTCAGCAACTTGCTCGTTTTCCATGGTGTCAAGAATGTGCTCAATGTTGCTACACCAACTCCGCAGTATTTCTCTGCAAACTTGCAATAAATGAAAACAATTTTCCAAGATGGAATCATTTTCACTTATATGAATAATGCGCAGAAGGATGGTGATAACTGCAGCACAGGAATGATGGTCGTTCCAGTTTTTAGAAAAACTACTAACCAGGGTTTCCAATGTCAGCAACAATTCCTCTAAAAACTCTGGACACAGTAGATCGATGTGAGATTCCCGAATGTATGGCGGGAAACTAGGATCACCACACAGTGGTCCTGCCCGCCACAGAATCGTAAACGAGACTGAGTACTGATTCAGTGTTCAAGGATAGTGATCTCCGTTTCAGTACTCTGTACAAGTTTCTGAGTTGGATGCGATGTCCAGCTCTCACTGTGCCGAACTCTTTAAATTCAATTATGGAAAGATTAGCAGGGCATTCGTTTTGCTTAGCGAGTATTTCATTGTCCGAGAACTTGTAATCGTGATTATCCAAAACCCACTGAAGACCCGAATAAGGAGAACCTAGCTCGACTTTGAATGTAAAACGCCTCAAAACCTCAAGAGGAATTTGTTTATGGGATTCAATTGGTTCCTGGTCAATACACAATTGAACATCTCCAGTGTTTTCCACGACAAACTTGCTTACATCTTCACTTGGATGAAGTTCTCGGGGATAATACCTTTTTTGGGGTGCACTCTTGCTACAAAGACATACTGCCAGGTTACCGGAATGGGAAAAAGCATGCTTACTCAACTCATTATGCCACATGGTCTTACACTGTTCACCAAGATTAAGCACCTTAAGATGTTTTAACAATGCGCATAGCATCTCCCGATAGTAAAAAATTGGATCTGGAATTAACAGTTCAAAAACGATCGCATTTTGAATTTCGGTTTTGGGGGGTAATGGCTTCTCAAACAGGTTAACGCGCATGTTACTAGCCCGCCGTTCCAAGCTGCATCTTGTACAACCCCAAAGTCTACCGCGTGAATAGTAACATTCGCAAGACATACTTCGATATTCTGATTTGAGTTTTTCCCAACTGATTTTTTCCCTAATAACTTCATCCATCTTATCATCTGCGTTTCTCTCTCCTTCGGCTAAAATTTCTTGACGCCTCTTCTGCATACCCTCATCACCTTTTGCATGCCGCACCGAATACTGCGAATCCAATGAATTTCTATCGTATGGGGCTAACAAACTGGGATAATGGCTTTTGCTCATTCTCTTGTTAAAGTAAGTTTCTAGATCATGGGCCAATATCAAGTCGGACTTAAACAAAAGCATTAGATGCTCAATAATTTTGATTGGAATATCAGTTTTGTGATCCTGCATTAAGGCATATAATTTGCAAATTTCTTGATCGACCCACCAAAAAATTTTCAGACATACCAAAATAGCTCTGCTTATTCCCACTTGATCATCCTTGTAAAGCTGTTCTGCAGCCTTCAAATATGAAATAAACGTTTTGCCAACGACAGGATAATTAACTGTTTGACTGTTACACAATTTGTGAAGGACACTGTATTCAAAACAAAATAAACGCTTTAAATCCTGCTCACTGTGACAGCCGAAATTAATCAATTCAGCAAATGGCATTGCATGAAGAATATTAACGTTTGGATCTCTTACTGGAATTGGAACTTTAACTGCATGACCATCCACATCTTGATTGTTACTTGCCTTGCTCTCTATCCTGGATGTTATGTAAGTCAACAGGGGCACTAAGCTGTGTTTAGAGTCTTTATGAAAATCAAAATTTCCCAACAGACACAACCTGCTTCTTTTAGCATCCTTATCCATTTTGGCCATCCACTCAGAATCTAGACGTTTGCGCAGACTGCCAATTGCCATTTCCACATCCTTGTGCAGTTTGTCCAAGATGTTACTGTTCGTTATATCCATGTCATTTCTCAAACTGTGGAGCTTGAATAATCGCCTGGCAAGTTTTGCCATTATCTGGATTCCAGTATCGGCGGTGACAGACTCTAACGAGGACAGCGTGCACATAAATTTTAACAAGATCATCTTGTATAACTGCTGACCAACTGTTGGTCCAAGCTCTCTGATAAGCAGAATCTGAAGCACCACCTTCATAGACATCCAGATGCCAGACCGGCGAAATGGCATCAAGTTGGAAGACCTCCCGAAGACAACCTCGTCTCTTACTTTCTTGATAATTCGAGGAATTTCAGTGCACAGGCAACTTTCAGTGTCGCTTAATAATCCACACATCCATTTTGAAACAAACATAGGATCTGCCACATCTCTCTCGTCATCGTAGATATTGCTCGATTTCTTTACCTTCGTCATGGCCATTGATATCGAGTTTTGATTTAGAGAAATTATCTGCTTGGCGAGCAAGTCTGATGTTAGCAACTTCGTGTTCGGCAGGTGAACGGACACCATGGGATATCTGGCACTCAAATCACCTTCGGCCGATGAGACGTCAACTGCTTTCTGTGATGAGGCAAAGGTGGACATGATTGTACTTGCTGGCGGATGACCATCGCAACAGGTAACGGAACACGTAAAGAGGAGACCAGCGTTCTGTGCACGTACATAAACTGGAAGGGATTGGCCAGCTTTTAGAGCTGCAATAGATTCAGAAAGAATCTCATCTTTATTCGAATCTTGTACTTGGCCCCACAAATTGAATGCTTGGACTGTGTTAGGAAAAGGACGTTCATCATAACGTTGTGCAGACAAAAATCTGCAAAAGGTCCGCAGAAGTAATGTCTCTTCCGTGACAACTTCACTGAGATCCGATTCATCAGGAAGCCTGAGCAACAGAAATACGTGTGGAATAATGCACTCCATTTCTTCCACAGTCAGTGGTTTAACCTAAGGAAAGAAATTTAAAAAAAAAAAACATTTTAATACATGCTTTTCAGTTACATCGGCTGCATCTTTTGCAAACTTTTCGCAGGAAACATTAGAAACTAAATTGTACAGAATGGTAGATGCCAAAAATTGTTTTAAACATAGTGAGGTGACCAGACTTTGTCGTGGTCCGCCGGGAAATGCACTTTAGCAGAAAGCGTAAGGGTGAATCAAGGAGATTCAATTCAATTCAATTCATCTCAGTACCCTACAGTCAGCAAATGAATGCCATTTGGTAGGGGGGTCGTACACATTTTCAGGAGAATTCTCCTACGTCGGTAGCGACTTAGACATCATTGTGAAACTGAACTTTAATTGAATTTACACT
>JAUJYV010002047.1:0-14111 GCA_033995625.1 Ophyiulus pilosus
ATTTCAATTAATTTCAATTGGGAAAATTGCTTTGAGATACGAGCAAATTGACATACGAGCAAGGTTACGGAACGAATAAACTCGTATCTCGAGGTATCACTGTATTCAATCTAAACTATTTCCATTTGGGATGTAACCCGTAGAGAGTCTTGTTTTCCTTCTAGATAATTTGAAAACAATAGGTAATTTCATGTAAACCACTGATAAGGTAATTTCGACAAAGCCTTTACCCCTGGGGAATCTCAATGGGGCAAATGATCAACAGGACTATCTTTAAAGAATCTAGAAACTTCCATGGAAAGTTACTCGCACATAATTATTGACATCAACAATGTTTGATGTTCGAGATCTGGTTCAGTGTTTATATGGGGTTTTTGAGTTTGCATGGGATTCATTCACTGTTTCAAGGTGATTCCATTTTTGAGCATTTGGGACGGAAAGAAAATTCAAAATCAGGACATCTATTTTAAAAAACTAGTTTCTCCATTTCTAATGTTCTTACTATTGGACATGAAATTTAATTACAACTGCCACTTCCCTAAAAAAACATGTTTTCAATTGGAACCAAGTCAATGCCAGAAAGATGTGAAATACTCGAAAATCTGACATCCTTTTCCTGTAAACACAAATAAAAACGTTTGATGATGGGTAATGTCCACTGCCATTGATCACTGGATTAAATTACAGTTTAACGCACGCGTAGGAGAATCTACGTACTTCCGAACATCAACAACAATTACAAATGCATTATGTATCACGTTTTCTACGTAACTAGACAAGAACTTTGCACTGGCCGTCGAAAGCATGTTTTGACAATTTCAGAAATCACATGGAAAAGTTTCACAATAGCAAGCTGAGACATAAAAAGGATGGACGTCATCACCAGGCTGAGTTCCACCATTTTGAGAAACATACACGAGTACATTAGATAACTGTTTCCTACAGTAGTGCGTCAATTATTACTATCTTATAATTGAGTAACAGGACACAAGTATCAATGTAATAGCCATGGGATTCCCCAATTAAAAACAAATTAAAAAATCTCTCTAAACTGACAGTGACTTTAATGGGTGGAGTAGCAATTAATGGACTTTGAACTAAAATTGTTTCTGGAGAATTTTTGAGAAAGTTCGGTCACAGTTGCTGAATTGTAGCAAAGTGTTTAAGAAGTGCTAATGAGACTACAAATTAATTAACATGACATTCTGACCTTCCCTGGCTTTTCCAGGTATTAAAGCAATTTTCTCAGGCCATTCTGACAACTAAAAGTTCAAAAATAATGTCATATTTTTTAACATCTAGTCAAAGTCGATCAAAGAAATTTTTTTACAGGTGTAGTGAAACATAACCATTTATTCAACTCGGAAAACTACAAACTACTATAAACGGTTTTTATCAGGAAATTAGTGAGTACATGTGCCATTAAAGTTGACAAAAAGTTCTTTATAGTAAAAAAAAAAAAAACTTGGACAAATCAGATGATATCAATTTTTATTTACGTAAAATTATACGTCTTTATACTGACCTTAACTTTAATGGCGGGAAGGGAGGAGCCACGCATTGAACTACCCAATTAACTGAACGCAATGGGTGCGCATGCGTGGTTTCCCTTGCCGCCATTAAAGTTAAGGTTAGTATAAAGACGTTGGCATGCTAAAACTAAATAGTTAAAAAGGGGTATTTCCCAATACTATAGATTCAAGACTGCCTAACTGTGCCATATCTTGACTTTTATGATTAACTAGTACACTGACTATGCGAAGGTAAATGTGTTGAATTTCCCTAGCTATTTTTATAATGAATCCCTTTTCCATGACTATTTCAAGTTTTCCAGGTATTTGTGAACCCCTTGTTTCATGTCATCATTTCTAACAATTTTTGTTTAGATATTTGTGATCTAATCTGGATAAATTCCTAAAATCTGGATAAGTTTTCATTTCCTTTCACTAGATGGCGCATTATGAATGTGTTCCAAAATTGCCAGTGTGACAGTACTAGTCAATATTAGTAATGTCTCTTCACATACCATGAGCAGGAAGCTTATATTCTTAAGCTTAGTATGCACTAATTAATGTGATCCAAATAAAAGTCTAGGTTATCGAGATCATTGAACAGGATTTATCATACTTGTATGAAGTAACTTAAGCCTAACAACAAAAACCAAAGTGTGGGCTACGTTTTGTCTAAGTTTATATGAGATGGCACTTTTGTTTGCAAACAAAGTCAACTACCGGAGAAGAATACACAAGTTCCAAAGAGTTTTCCATAAGGTTTACCGCCTTGAGGAAACTATATTACAAAGCAGATAAACAGGTTGTGATGAAAAACAAGAAACTAACAACCGTTAGTAAAAATAAAAAGTTTCAACAATGAATCTGGTTTTCGTAATGCTGTCCTATACTCTATCCTAAACACATCAATACAATAGTTAAAATGTTATGTTTTTGGTTCATATTTATGGCTTATCCATTTCATTGAAACCGAATAGCAACAGCTTTATGTTTCTATAATGCACTATTATTAGTATTGCTAATTATAATTTGTGAAAGTCTATGTTGTTTACTAGTGCAAGGAGCTAATTTTAGGACATTCTGAAATTGCTAATAATTAACGTGTTTGGTAGTCTAATGTTTGTTATGATTTCTGGTACAATTTTATGACCATATCATTTGTTGTTGAAATCGTATAACAACAACAACAACAACCTTTGGTGTTATAATCCTATTATTACTACTTTTAATAATAATATTTGACAGCTATAACGTTGTTTACGTATGCACTAAGTTATGTTAATAATTACTGCAAAATGTAAACAGAATAAGAGGAAAACTTGATATTCTTAAATTTTTATAAGTATGAAAAAAGGCTCGAAACAAAACAAGAATGTCAATGAGATTCTGCCTGGTGTAAAACATTTTAGTTAGGAAATGCAATAGTTTATAAAAACGACCCGCCTAAAAAATGGACTTAATGAGGTAGTGTTAATTGGTTATCAGAGCTTATTTAACGACGCCCATGGTCATAGGTCGCATGCGAGTCAGCTAGGGTGCATAACACATAGGATAAGAACCACAAAAAAGGAAGGAACACTATGAACTACAGGTATATAGTACCAAAGACTGGTAGAAGGCGTCTACTAGCTTTAGTGAAGGTGTTCAAGAAAGATTTTCGAGTTGGACACTCATTAGCATCTGAAGCATCTAATAAGGCACAATTTGGTATTTTTATTTTGGGAACGACCATGGTGGATGAAGGACAAAAATCGCATGTGCATGTTTGTTTACATTCAAATATTAACTTTTTCAATCAGTCTGAAATTCGAAACCTATGACTCAAATGTAGACTGACGCATGTGCACGCAAAGTATGTTTCATAATTATTAGTTACCATTCGATCAATGTTTATCGACTTTTTCCACATTGTCACACCATAGGAATTGTCATGGACTCATGGTACACCATAAGTTAACATATCAGGTTATTCCTTTCTCGACCAAATAAAGAAAAATATGATTTTGAATAAAATCTACTCCATGATAATTTTTATGAATTACAATTAGTAATTAATAGTTAAAGTTTAGACCACTGTGCAAACTCGTACACATATCTGTTGAACAGCACTGTATTTGGTTGGTTGGTTGAAATTAAAGAGGCCCAAAGACAACCGCGGTCCGGACAACAGCCGGTTGTGATGATTATATTTAAAAGGATCCGACTTTCATAATCTTGTCCTATAGTTCATTAATGTATCCTAAACTCATCAATTCAACAGTTAAATGTTTTAATAGTTCTCAGTTCATATTTAGAACAAATCCATTTCATTGAAATGGAAAGCACTGCGATAATTATTTCTATTTATAATTTATTAAAGCCGAAGTTGTTTACGAAGCTAATTTTAGAACCAGATTCTTTGTTCGTTTATTTAGCAGTGGCATTTTAATGATCAACCAATGTCAGTTAATTGGAATGTGGTGCCATTCTGATTGATTTTTAAAGGAACAACCCAACATTTGCACAGAAACAGCTATAAAAAACAGCAAACATCAGTCAGGATAGCCTACTCATGTTTGAAATTCAGATGGTAGCATAGCCACTAAGCAACCTACTGTAACTCAGTGCTGTCATAACTGCTATCCCTCTTTACTAAAACTGATTACATTTACCTCTAGAGTCAAAAAGTTCTGGTACTAAGCTTATAATTTCGAAAGGAAGGCTGGGAAGCATTGGAGCTTTGTAGTTATAAGTCTGCCAGTATCCCCTCTTTAAAAAAAAAAGGGAATGGTCCACGTGAAAGAGATTGTACCATGTGCCCTTACGTGTTTAATTGATCGTTGTTAGTTGTTGGTGTCGAATTTTCAAAATGATGATTTTCGAACAACGCGCAAACATTAAATTCTGCCACAGATTGGGCAAAACTCCAACAGAAACATGTAAAATGCTTCGTAAAGTTTATGGTGACCGGACAATGTCACGGAGGTCCATTTTCCATTTGGATCCTTCCGTCTTCGAGATGCGATTCGGCGGAAACGACCAAATTTGTGGGTGACCAAAGATTGGAAACTTCTTCACGACAATGCTCCCACACACAGATAATTTCTGATGCAAGAATACCTAGCCAAGCAAGGCACTGTGGCACTTCATCACCCCCCTATTCTCCTCATTTGGTCCCATGTGATTTTTACCTGTTTCCAAAGATGAAAAAATTGTTAAAGGATCAACGGTTTACTGATGAAAACGATGTTATGAAAAATTCGACGATTGCATTGAAAGCGGTTGCTAAAAATGGGTTTCAAAAGTGTTTTGAACAATTGTACAAACACTGGCAGAGGTGTGTTGTTGCAGAAGGACAATTCTTTGAAAATAATAGTGCTCAAACAACATTTTGTGTTTTCCGTTTTCAGTTATTGTGTCAGTGCCAGAACTTTTTGACTCTATAGGTATAGTAAAAAGTACATGTCTTTGCATTTCAGACTTTCCATTGAGTCCATGAGTCACTGATCTGGTATTAGCATATTCAGTGCCGAAGTTCCTCACGTACTAACTTCAGTTTGTTTTGCTGCTGCAGAGCGGCGTGTTTAGCAACAGAAATGAATACTACTGTTTATGCAAATAAGATGATGATGACATTAAATAAGGATGGTAAATAATAACAGCAGTACCCTAAAGCAAAGTTTAATTTTTAACGCACGTTTTACGATCATACAAACAAGTTTGAAAATGGTACTCGTAGCATGATGAACAAACCATATCCCGGACACGTGCCTTGCTCGCATTCGAGCAAGATATGGTCAACTTCGTCAAACACGAACAGGATTTTCCTGCTACAATACACACCAAAGGCTTTCTGCCTATCGAGATAATCTATTTTGCAGAAAAATGAGCCACAACACATAATAGGTACTGATAACGTTTCATTAAATATTTAAAAAATTGATTCAACAACTTGTTGAACGCCAGATGTTTCGTGCCGTGCATGATGCAAACACAGACACCTGATGGGCAAACGTGAAATATGCCCATTAGCTTCGAATAAAGCCCTTCAAGCTAGATCCACATGATGAAAAACTACTAAACCAAGGTTCTATTTTTGAAAATATGGTAATTTAGGCCAGTTGACAGCCATATATAGTTGGTGATTGTCAAATCCGCTATACTTTTGTAGAACATGGCTGCTACATCAATTAGGGAGAGTACCAAAATCACAAAAGGTTCCAAAAGGTGCCAATTTTCGTTGTGGACTAATGAATGCAGGAAGTTTCAATCAGCTGAAAAATGGGTTTCCATCAATTAACAGCTGGCATTCAGTGACGACATCAAAGCTATCAGGCTATCAGCCACATTTAAAATAGCACTAATTAAATATTTTGCAACGCCAACTTGCAAATTTGTAAGTAAATATGAGAAATTTGCATGCAAACACAGTACCTACAGAAGCTAAAACCAGTATATCATTGCCTTAGGCGTTCTTGAATTACTCTTGAACCTGATTCACACCGAGTTGGAAAACGTACTGTTGTTGATAAATATACAACTACTAAGCAGTAATTAAATGCCATTTTGTATCATGTGTGCGATAAGAATACCAAAAGACCTTCACACTTGGACATTTAAATTTCAAAACATGTTATTCCATATGTAGCTTACCTTCCAATTCGATGCCTGATGAGCCCGACGGCCGCGAACTTGGCCCTGCACTCATATTACTGTCGTGTTTCATTACTCTATAATCACTTTTCGTAGTCGTAACGGTACATATTTCTTGACCAAACGATGATTTTACCTAAAATTAAACGTTCATATTTCTAAAAGCCGGAAATACGACTTGTTTTGCAGTTACATACTCCCCCAATAATCACGTGCGATACTTCGTTATGCGCTCAAGGACACTGATTCAGACCTGGGGCAGTGATAAGGCATCGACGCCATTGTCTGTGACGCGGCACAAATAATTCCCGTTATTTATTTGTTTAACATTTATTCCTGTGAATATAACTACGGATTTTAAATTAATATTTAATATTCGTGAACAGATACGGCAATCTAACCTCTGACTTATCAATGTGTGCTAAATAGCTTGAATATGTCACCGTGTTGATGGTGGGGTCCTACAGGGTGTCCTAAACGTTCCCAACAACCTCTTGACAACTTAAATTCATGTTTTCTACATGTTCTGAAAATGTGTTTTTCAAAGTTTAGTGTCAGTTTCATTAATATAATTTGTTGACCTATACCAAATTTTATTTTCTAACATGCAGATTCATGCTCCAGCCAAATTGCAAATGATCAGAAGATGACGTCATTTAGACCAGAAAAACTAATTAACATTCAAATATTGTTCAGAAAATGACGTCATTGTGCGACCATTTGATCAAATTTTAGACCAAATGACGTTTTGAGCATGGACAATTTTCACGCTGTGAGAAAGTGTTTTACGTCCAAAAAGGACGCCATTTTTAACAATGTGTAGAAATCGTGTAGACTAAAAAAGGCGCCATTGAAATATTGTTCTGAAAATGACGTCATTTTGTATTCCAAATTAAACACGCAGGAACATTTTAATGTTATGATGGCGTCATTTTTGCTCATGTTTGGATTTTTAAAAAACCTTCAAACATTGATCATTTAGTCAGAAAGAAGTAATTGTTTTAGTCCAAATGACTTGTCAAGTTAATTATTTTGTGGTAATCTTTTACCAGGCATAATAATGTTTTTATGACTTCAAAATTAATTAAGTCATAATGACAAACTTTGATATGTGCATGCATGAGACAATTTCCCTACTATGTTTTTGAACTAAAAGCTAGTTTGGATAAGTTCCAAAGAAGGCGTTTTTCAAATATATTTTTTCATAACTCTGTGAAATACGGAAACAGGATTTATCTAAACACTAATCCAAGTACTATGTACTAATGACGGAAATTCAGCTGCCAAATTCAAGTCAAATAGTCAACCTACACTTACAATATCAAACATGAGAAACTCAAACAAGAGAATTGTCATAGAGTGAAACGTGCTTTTCAATTCTGCTACAAGCTATAAAAGTTTTTAAAAAAAAAACAAGACCACCTCTCCAAGATTTTTTGTATTTTTTGCTCAAAGATGGTTTAGCATCCAAATGCGTCATAACTATATATATATATACATTTAACAAGGTCATACAATATATTTTCCAGACGAAATGGATCCATTATTGTATGCCTCTAACATGATTATAATCATAAAACTGTAATAATCCAAAAGCTGAGAAACGCTAAGCTCCTGTGGTCTGAGGCTTGAACTTAGTTGACATTGACCTTAATATTCTAACAAAAATGAACTTGCTCGTGACATTTCAGCAGCATGATACCAGTAAAACAATGTGTTGGGAAATAAAATTCAGTTTAGTTAATCTGGACGTCTCAGCTAGACTTTCGTGTGGTGACCAGCTGAGTTTTCTTACTATTTTATAATTCAAAATGTTATCAGAAAACATGTAAATTTTCAGAATTATACAAATTACTATACGAATTTTTTTTTTTCGAAAAAGGCCCATACCATGGATCCGCTTTTGAAATACCCGAACAGCCAAGGTCAATGTCAGCTAGTAATCACATTTTTGAAACGAAATACTTTCTTGGAAATGAAACTCATAAAAATGGTACTTACATTTTTAATCTAAAAATTGACCTTAATATTCTAACAAAAATGAACTTGCTCGTGACATTTCAGCAGCATGATACCAGTAAAACAATGTGTTGGGAAATAAAATTCAGTTTAGTTAATCTGGACGTCTCAGCTAGACTTTCGTGTGGTGACCAGCTGAGTTTTCTTACTATTTTATAATTCAAAATGTTATCAGAAAACATGTAAATTTTCAGAATTATACAAATTACTATACGAATTTTTTTTTTTCGAAAAAGGCCCATACCATGGATCCGCTTTTGAAATACCCGAACAGCCAAGGTCAATGTCAGCTAGTAATCACATTTTTGAAACGAAATACTTTCTTGGAAATGAAACTCATAAAAATGGTACTTACATTTTTAATCTAAACGTGAATCAACTTTTCAGCAAGCAGCATGAGGTATTCTGTTTTTCAATATTTTTGTCAGGAACTCATACTGTTAGCACTGCAAGTAGAGAAATTTTAGCAGAGTAGTAAATCAACCCAAAGATCAGCATGTCAGATATTTTACCATCAAAATCCTGTTTATTTTAACTTGCATGGTTTAATTTCTTTCAAAAGTTTCCTGCAAAAAGGAGAAAATTTACCATTGAGTTTCTACAAAATTTAATTTCCATAACGCATGACTGACTTACAATTCTCTGAAAAAATCGATTATTTATTTAGATATATTTAAATGTGGTTTTGAGTTATGCCAAAAGATAACATTAAAAAAATTGTCATAGTCAAAATAAAAGGTACAGGCGGCCCTTATGCAAAGAGACAGTATTTTGCACACGGACGATTTGCATTAAATTGCATTGAAACATGGTTACTAAATGTTAGGGCATGTCTGCATATGCAACAAATCATAGACACCTAACTACTGCCCTCCACACCTTCACCAATTTAGTGCCGCTGCAGCTCTCCTCTATTTTGGGAGAGAGCAGGTCTATCCCTTTTTCATGTGTCCTTCACTATCTGTCCCTTTGCAGTCTCCTGTCTGCACTTTAATCCTGTGTTCTACCCTCATCCTGTCACATGTTCACCCCTTCCTAATATTTTTGCTGTCCTGTGAAAATTAGGCTGGGCCCCCTGTAAGGGCTAACTTAAGGCGTTCCTAAGAACTGGGGTCCAGTCAGTCTATCGTCCTTTCTGCCACCTGAACCTAACCCTGTTGGCTCTGTAGACTCTTTACAGATCCAACTTGCAACCGGTTGGGCACTTTTTAGCCTTAGTCGCCTTTGGACCCTTAAACCCCAACCGACAACAACAAATCATAATAGCATAACTGTCACGTAACAACCTCATGACATGGTTTAGATGAAGCTGGAGAATGGTTGGTTGCATGGTGAGGTAGAGTATAGAGGCCCAAAGACCGTTAAGGTCATAGAGAGCTTTAACATTGGTGGGGATACATTGTGTATACACACAATATAGTCGGATACAAAAATGAGAAGTAGAAGAATAGGGCAAGGAATGAGTAGGTCGAGGTCAATTTTTAGAGGAACTACCCCAGCATTTGCCTGAAAACAACTCTGGAAAACTGCAAAAAACAGTCAGGATAGCCGACCCGGTCGGGAATCGAGCTTGTGTCTCCCTATCGCCAGACAGACAGCGGCACCAAGAAGTTGAAGATCTATAGTAACTTTTTCTGTCCACTCCATACCGCACTGACTAGACGCTGCGTTGGTAAATTTTTACAGCGTTACGCTTGATACGCAATGGGCAAGCGATTTGTCGCATGTGTAGACATGCCCTTAAAAATCTGAATGAAGATCACAAATACATTCAAGGAATAAAAAAATGTTTATGTAAAAAAGAACATGGAAAAATGGCAGTGCATTTTAGATCAATATACTGCACATTACAGTAATAATAATAATAATAATAATCATAATCATAATAATACAAGTAATACAAGAGTCTTCGATCAAAATAACAACAGTTTGGTCGAAAGACGGCAGTATGAAATGTCAACTGGCAGTGTAACATTTGGGTATCATAAATATAATACAAGTACGAGGTAATAACTTTTTAGTTCTATTAATCGGTGTCTGAGATCCTGGCACTACCCCGTGATTTGAGTGTGGAAATTACCGTTACAAGACTATTACTCCCAACGACTATTTATTGCATGAAAGATAGAAAACATTTGATGCAAAAATAACTGGATGGTAACTCAAAATGAACGACACGTACGGATGATATGGGATTCACATTTTCCACAAATGCAATTGTATTAAGTTCAGTCCTTGATACATCCTAGAGGCTTGACCTTTGATGCAAAGAATCATTTCTAGTGCATGGTATGGACCACTTGTCCATTTTTAGGTGGAAATGTGTTTTTTTAGTGTGATCTCATCAAGCAGTTCAATCATAACTATTGAGGGCAGTACTAGTGATGGAGAACAACGCTTGACCATCAATCGGTGGCTTATGAGACACGAAAAGGGCAAATCTGAAATTTGCAAATAGGTCATATGCACAAACAAAAAAAAGGCTGAAATTCTGGAAAGGTTTCCTTTTCAAAGACTACTTTACATTTGATTTTTTTTATACAATTCTTGAGAAATACAACAAAAAACTGAACTTTAAACATTTTGGAAACATTAAAAGGACAAAATAAGTTGAGCAACGGAAATTGGATCCATGCAGATGATAATTCAGGGTCGCCCTCGAATAGTCAGAATGTCAAAAAAACAAAACTCAAACAGTACAAAAAACTACAGAAGCGTCTAACAGATTTTATCAGTTACAGGTCAAACGAAAATAAAAAAATCCCCAAATGAGACCTGCAAGTGACATGCTCAAAAACTTAGTTTTTGTTGAAACACGTTTGTTTGGAAGGGTTAACATTTGTTCAAAAAAATTCTTCCTGTAATTTGCCAACACGATACGAGTAAAGATGTTTGAATTATAGACAGAAATAGTCTATACTCGTATTTATTTTAAAGACAAGTTTCCCCATTTGATTGAGGACAGAATGTCAAAAAGTCTATTTTAATGCCGATGCTTAGCTCAACTAGTTTTTATATTATTTTTTCATCTTTAAAATTTTAATCATCCGAAAGTAACGCAAATGTCACTCAGGAATGTCGAATGAGCCTGCAGATGGGATCTTGGAGGCACCCACATGTACTTTTTAAGATGGTCAAGGGAGTGCTGGAGAAGCCAGAGACCTTGAGCAAATATCTACTTAAGGCTAGAATTTTTAATTTGTGTTAGGTGCTTGCTTAGCAGGTGTGTCCGTCCACCAATGCAGCATCGAGTACAAATTATAAATTCTAATCAAAGACCTTGCGGAAATGCTGATGTAATGTTGAAATCAAATCTCGACCTGGGATTATTTATTACCAAAGAGAGGCTATCAACATACACTTCAAGATCAAATCTGATCTAAAAAATTTTGATTAAAGGTTCCTGAACAGACGGATGTAAATTGCATCCTTCAGAAATAATTTATTATTTGAAAAAGTAATAATTTGTCTGCTTTTTTTGGTTAGATGAGCAGCTTTAATGTTGGATTGGAAGCAAGCCAATCACTGATTAAGGTAAAATGTCTTCGATAACCTCTCTTTAAACTGAGTAATCTCATAATCTTAACAATATTCAGGCTCACAAATTTTGAGAATGTCATAAACTAATTGATTTTTGGTCAAAATATGTATATGGTGGTGGATAATTCTACCAACTTCAGTTGTCATCCTTATTGAACTTCGAGTTCCTCATCCTATAAATTTCCAAGCACACCTCTCACAACCAATTCTACAATATTTTTCAAAGAGCACGAAGACTTTTCTAGAGTTTAACAAATATATTTTTATATCTTAATAGAAATTTCCCTACATCGACAGACCATTCCAGCATAAACTAGTGTTAAACACAAATTTCAAGCGTAATTCCAGACTTTTCAGAGGGGTTCAAAATTCGAGTAGGATTCCAGACTTTCAAGGCCACTACGACCGCACATGTACAGGCCACAGATCATGGTGGTGAAGGCGTTTATCCAAAAGACATGCAACTTGAACTAATATTCTGACAAAGCTGGACAAGAACACACTGATATTAGAAGAAGCCAAACTTTTTCTCGGTGGGCCAATATCTGAAGTTTTGTTTAGAGACGAATCAAATGAGAAAAAGTAACTTCATCTAACATAAGCATAGGTTTTTGTCCATCCCTGCCACCATGTTAGCCCAGTTGTTGTAGATGTTGCCTCACTGCCATGATCCATGACTGCACTGAAAGGCTCGCAACTGATTGCGAGCCTTTCAGCTGCCGATGCATAGAATTATTACGCGCCACCTTATACAACCCAAACAAGGAATGCATATACAATAAAACATGTTAAGAAGTATTTCAAGGGACCATGACATTTAACTTCACGGGAAATATCTTAAGCAGGTTCTATCGTAAATGTTTATAACAGTTACAGACAAATGTATGTTTTTTTTTGAAATTTTATTAGCCAAAATGAATGTTTCATCTCAAACATATCAAAAATGATTGACCAGACTAAAGTACTCTGCATCGTATTGGCAAAGACAAAAGTTTTGAAAATCAATCACTCAACAGGCGATAAATTAATTATCGTTAATGACAATAGGAGTAAACAATTGGAATGCGAGTTAATTTCATATTACAGGTGATGGCATTGGCAGTGATGTAATAGTAGTTATTGAGCATGTCTTTCATTCATGAACTCGCATTGTCATCAGATAAAAAACTGCGCTTCCAGAAAATGTTTTGCAAACAAAACTAAGCATTTCTTTAACAAACACCATATTGGAGCAAAACTGTAAATTCACCAGTACATTACACACTACAAGTTAATGTACATGGATATGCAATGATTTCTGAAAGTTTACTGCGTGATTTACATGCATATATCTTTATAGGTTTTAATTACATTTGGGCAAAACTGAACTTTCAGAAATCGTACACAACTCCACAGATGTGCTCATTTTGTTAATTTACAAAGCCATTGCAACTTCGGTGTGTACCTGGCAGTTCTGCAGCAAATGACTTTCCAATTCAATTGTTTTGAGATCCAGAACCGACGAAAACCCGACACAATAAATCATTAGGATTTTCCCGATGTTCCCCTAACCTTCTACTTAAGTACAAGAAAACTAGAAAACGTCTGCTGAGAGCATTCCATCAGCTTGGCAAACTAACCTGTATAATAACTTAAAAAACCAAACATTTCCAACAACACCATTGCAATATCTTACTCACCAAACGACCAATACACTAGCTGGCACTGCGCCTAGACATACTACATATAAACTTGTCCACCACGTTTTCCATATCCTGAAATATAAAAAAATTGAGATTAAGAAACAAAAATATGCAGAATAGAACAGTGTTTTTCAAACTTTTTCAACTCGCAGCACACTATATTTGACCAAAAATTTCCGCAACACACCGAACAAGGTGCTACAATTGTCACGGCACACCAAAGTTGTTTTAAATGGAGGTTTTCTATACTTTTCTCAATGAAAAGCCAATGAAAGAAACACATTTGGAATAAAATAATTTGGTCTACGATGACCATTTCAAATGTTTCTATAGACATTCTCATAGAAGGTAAATCTTCAATAAATCCAAAACGTTTAGACGGATTATAACACGGGTAAACGATTTAGGGTAACAATGGCAACTCTGACCATAGAGGGAGCAAACATCAATGGGGAAAGCCCCAAACGCGGATACGCAATCTAAGAAATTGAAAATTAAGAATAGAGTCGCGGCCTGGACACAATTGTGGAAAACAACAACAAAAAAACCCAGTGATATAGCCAACCCAGTCGGGAATCTAACTCTGGTTTCCTGGATTGCCATAACTGGTAGGGCCCTAAGCTCAGCTCATTTGCCAATGCCAGAGAGTCTGCTGTACTCAATGCAATTCAATTCAACTCAGTACCCTACAGTCTGCAAATAAATGCCATATGGTAGGGAGGGGGGG
>JAUJYV010002048.1:0-14104 GCA_033995625.1 Ophyiulus pilosus
GACACCGTGTGGACAGGGGGTGGGGGTGTCTGGGATAAAATGGACACCCTGTGGACAGGGAGTGGGGTGTCGAGGATGAGATGGACGCCGTGTGGACAGGGGGTGGGGGTGTCTCGGATAAAATGGACACGGTGTGGACAGGGGGTGGGCCGGTGGGGGTGTCTAGGATAAAATGGACACCCTGTGGACAGGGGTTGGGGGGTGTCTAGGATAAAATGGACATCCTGTGGACAGGGAGTGGAGTGGTGGTGTCAAGGATAAAATGGACACCCTGTGAGTGGTGGTGTCTAGGATAAAATGGACACCCTGTGAGTGGTGGTGTCTAGGATAAAATGGACACCCTGTGGACAAAGAGTGGAGGTGTCTGGGATAAAATGGGCACCCTGTGAACAGGGAGTGGGGGTGTCTGGGATAAAATGGGCACCCTGTGGACAGGGAGTGGGGGTGTTTGGGATAAAATAAACACTGTGGGGACAAGGTGTGAGGGTGTCTGGGATAAAACGGACAGTGTGGACAGGGGGTGGGTCACCGTGGGGGAAGGACTTTTGGGGACGTCCTTTTCGAATGTCCCCTTAAATACGCCGATAAAAGCACTTTCATTTTACAAGACAAACGGGTGACATTGGGAAAACGGTGTCAACGAATGTTTTAAAACATTCTCTTGTCTTCTTGGCCATTGCTGTAACCACACGCTTGTAATGATGCCAGTCTTTGTGACGCATGCTGTAACATGGATTCATTTTTAGTATAGCTGTCCTTGCCTTAAACTTGCTTTGCCATAAGCGTTTCATTGCATGTTCGGTATCCAATGCCTGCTGCTCGGCTCTAGACTGTTGTGGTTGTGGTTTTTCAAAGGATTCCTCGGTGTGAAATGGCGCGTGTACTACTGCCTGCACTCTTTCCACGTTTGCTAAATGTAGCTCACGTGTGCCGAGTCTTCCAACTGAAAATCAATATATGCACTGTTATCTTGACAGCCTCTGTAGAGCAGTCCACCGTAGTAATATATGTAAGGGAAGTACCGTGAATGTGCGAGTGTTCCATTAATGCACGTTTGTGTTTTACTAGGTCCATTGCACATTCGAGTCATTGCCACTGCGTTCGGTGATATTGGCCGAATGTACGATGGAGTTGAAGTGATTTACTCGTTCGCGTGCCATTGACGTTATCGGCCTTATCCTATCTTGATCGGTTTGATTTCCGACAAATTTTGAAATCTCAATTCCAGAAGCAATCTGTCTATTCGATACATTTTTGTTGCGGGCAATATCAAACGCCACTTGATAACATCGAATAGTTTTATTTATATAAAGCAATTATGAAAACAAATAAATGTTACTTTCTGGGGTTTGGTAGTCGACATTAGGTTTGTTATCAACCACGAGTTGATGTTAGTGATTATACTGAAATAAATTGGTGAAAATCAGCACTGTATTATGGCGCTAACTACTTGACCCACCCAAGTGAAAAATCCCTTGAGACTAATGAGTTATCTGCTAAGGTGCCATACAAAAAGGACATACCCGAAATTCCTTCAAAAATTGACTCCCCCAGACCCCCTTTGTAGACGTCCATAATTTTTTTTTGGAAAAGTAGGGTGTCCAGAAAATTGGTTGGAACATACAAAGACCCATCCTATAAAATTTCAAGCACCCCTCTCGCTGCTAATTCAACGACATTTTTTCCAAATTTTTTTGATTAACGGAAATTTCCTGATGACGAAGACAAATTACAGCATAAAATTGGTGTTTAACACAAATTTACGCATAATATCTGCCTTTCTCGGAGTTTTAAAAATTATATTTGGGACTGGGGACAAATTTCTTCTGGTGTCCATTTCCCCTTTCACTGATCTTTGAAACTTAAGTAAAGAGAAGAAATAAAAACTGAAAAATAACATCATTGGTGGACGTCCGAAATGGATTCCTCCCTGTTGTTTGTGACAATATATTTTGTGATATTTCTGTTGAAATTGATATTTTATAAATGAATTATCGATTTATCAAAGCTAGTATTAAGTAAGAACAAGTCGTTATTCGGTATTTCTAATTCGGAAAGAGAGAAGATAATTTTAGATTTAAAGTACACATATAGGCTGCTCACCTATTGGAAGTACATAAGAGTAAACTGTATCTTTACTAAATAAACAATCTTGTTTTGTCTGTTCAGAAAAAGGTATCATTTGCACTTTCCACTTGCTTGTTACTGATTGATACCAATGTGTAAGACTGCGTTCATCAAATAATACTGGTGTTTGAGTTTGCCAATGTTTATTTCTAGATCTGGCGTGTAAATTTCAAGTAAAGTGGGCAGCTTGTGTACTGCTGTCGAGAATTACAATGCGCCTAATATTTGTATTCAATTACAGTCCCGCCCACAATGGCGGACACGGCTAGTGAAATTATGCAAATTTCCTTTTGTGAGCGGTTCCTAAAGATAATTGAACAACTGGGATAAATTGCTTTGAAGCATATTGTTTTGATGGCTATATATGGTCCACGCCTTTCTACATGATTCATGTAGCATTTATTATTGTGGTAGTAGCGCCAAGGTGATAGGATCTACAGATACATTATTGATCCTTGCCTGTGCATCATTCCTGAGTTACGTTTTTTTGAACTTTCAATAACCATGAATTACGGTCGTCTACCATTTTCACCTTGGCTAGTCATGAAGTCACGGTCGTGAATTTACATGATTTACAAAACAACTCTTGAATACTCAGACCGAGAACTCATTGCATTAGTTGGAAAGTATATCCAGTTTTTTTTCCATCACTTAGCCAAGTACTCCAGCTTTCCCATGTTAATTGGTTCCTCAAAATGGTTTTGATGAACAATGCACTGCATATGTTATGCTATCAGTGTAATGTTGGGATGAAGATGCAATCGGAAATTAGATCAGGTTTGAGCGTTAGAAATGAAAGGAACATTCCTCTAATCTCGCAAATCTTAAGTGTCTTTAAAATATGATGTGGTCGTTAAAAATTTATAGATGATCAAGATAGAAATTTATTTGGGCTTCGTGCAGTGCTTCATTAAAGGTAGACTTTCTCGGAAGAGGTTTATTTGATATGAAAAATGTAACCCGTATATATATTTATATACATAAATAGTTAATTTCTGGTTTATACGTGTATCGACCGTGCATTGTTGAAATATTTATTTATGCATCCACCTAACATGAATATATACTGTACATGCATGTTGGGTGTACGTGCCCAACCGCTTGTTGCTGCTTCTCCAATGACCGGCCATAGTAATAAAGTGAAATGTTTGGATATTGCTAGTGTATATTTCACTATGTTTGTCAGATTTAGTAGGCTTGGCTGGTTTGTGAATTATTTATTCGAACATTGACAAGTTTTGATTTCTTGTCAGTGAAGATGCTTTCTCTTTCAAGTATTTATTCCACTAGGAACAATTACCACGTTTATATTTGGATAAGTAACATATTATGCTTGGTACACACTTGAAACACGAAACAGAAACAGGGTTTCGTAAACATGTTTGCGATATGTGATTGCTCACCTATTTTCTGCAAACAAGTTTCAACAAATTTTTGGCCAAAAAAACATGTTTCCATGAACCATTTCACCGCTCAAGAGGCGGTCAAGATCAAAGGAAACATGTTTGCTGGTGAAGGCGTTCCTACCAACGCCTGTATACCGTGACGTAGAGCATTGACCCAATTTTCCCCACGTGCTTTCTAGAGCAGACGCCAGTTTTTGGTCATTCATGACCAGCAAACATTTCCTTCGTTTCAAAATGCTTTTTTGATGTGGACAACTGCATTTGGACAAACCTGTTTATGGAAATATGTTCGCGAAAACACGTTTCGACAAATTGGTTTGCATAAACTCTTGTGTCTGTTTCGTGTTTGCTCTAATGTGTACTAAGCATAAAAATGCAGTTTAAGCTAAATTGCAATGCATTTAGATATCCACATTAACCCGAATAATCTAGATTAAATTGTTTACTGAGTTATTTTCCAAACTGTTCAAATTGTTTGCATAAACTCTGTTTTTGTTTCGTGTTTTAAGTGTGTACTAAGCATACAACAGTTTGAACATTTAAAAACTGTGTTGATCACGCAAACATATCCATGCATGTTTAGATTATGTATACACATATGAATGTAGTTAACGAGTTACTTTTATTTTACACTCGTTTTTACAGAGCACTGTGTGTTCCAGTTTTAAAATTTGCTATCAGTTTTTTTGGAAATGTTCAATTGTCCTATCCAGACACAGCAAGACAGCTGTTTTTCTTTTTATGGCATCCCGCATCATGACGCTTTCTCGTTTTATGTTTCTAATTTCGTTGCCTTTTTGCGAAGATTCTGTTGGGACTTTACCATTTCGAGGATGTTATACGATGCCGCGCATCATATATTCTTCCCGTATACCGTGACATGGGATCATGCATGGCATCGTCAATTTCTGCATCAGCGTGTTTACTGCAAAGATAATTCGGTGTTCTGTTCCTATCCACACCATTTCACTGGCTATGGCATCCTTGCATCGAATACTAGTAATTAACAAAGTCGGTTGATGAGATGTCTTGCAAAGTTCTGGAATGATCGTAAAATTCGATCCGCTCATCAATTTAACCTTTGGACCTTGTTGGAAGTGGTTTCTGAGGATTGGAAAGATCCACCCTTTAGATCTGAAGAATTGCAGGGGAAAGCATGCGTGGAATTTGTTCCTTGTCGCATTAATATTCATGCTCTGTATAATCTGATATCAAAAGACGACTTTAATATAGGTTAAAAATGGTTGCTTCCTGGTAACGGATATGTGTTTGCTTTTTAGGTAGAATGAGAAACTGAAGCACGCTTATTAGGTTCATATGCTAAAAAGTGCCTTGGATATAGACACGGGCCAATGAACGTGCAATGTGTGCTTTTGCGAATGACTTGCATGAGAAAGTGGCGTCTGAATTTTGGTGCAATTTGCTCTTTAATTTCATCGATATGCCGCTGGAGAACACATATGGGAACATAGTTATGGACAAGTATGGATTTACGAATTTTACTTAGATTATTGCTCAAAGTGCATTTTACTAAGGGGCCATTCAAAAAGGTCGTACATTCCTTCAAAAATTGACCAAATTCCCCAATGTCACTTTAGGCATAATAGCCGACTTTCCCGAGGTTTCAAAAATTAAAAGTACATTTCGGACTGGATACACATATTTCTTCTGGTGTCCCATTCCCCTTTCACTGATCTTTAAAATTTAATTAAACAGAAACACCAAAAACTGAAAAATACCATCATTAGTGGACGTCCAAAATGGATACCTTAAAATAATATAGCCGATGATAGCAAAGGCAAATTCAAAACAGAATCTAGCACTTATAAGTCATATATGAGAAATCACGATTTTCGTGTTGTTGTGGTTGGTAGTCCCAATTATTCGTGCAGTGGAAACATGCGTTATATATAAGCTAACTGGTTGTATTTGTGCTCTGAGGTGAACATGAAAATTGGCAATATATGTTATATACTGTTCGCTTGTAGTACAAATGATCTTCGCTCACTCGAATATATTTGTTTATAACACGCGTATTATTCATAATAAATACATTCTGCCCCAATGAACAGCAACGAATGTTTAATTTCCATTTTGAAAATAACATAGCTTTCATTACTGCGGAGATTCTAAATCTATCTCGTTGATTTAATTGAATTTGAGTTTATTTTTAAGGTATGGATCAAACATAAAAGGATATGCTGTAAATTTTGCATTCATCTAAGGAAAAGTTTATCCATATAATTGATCGAAATTGCGACGTTTTCTTATGTAGCAAATGATTTCTTATGCAGTTATGAAATAATCGCAGAATCAGCAATGTAGAACACTCGCTGTTTTTTAAATCTTTATAAACACAAGTTTAACTATGGGCCTATTATGCATTAGGGATTTTTTTTTTTCTGTAACTAAATTACTGATCAATATTTGTCCTCCAAATGATTTTCGAGATTGCTTTGAATCTACAATATGAATTTCTTTACAACATTCGCTGATGTCATCATTAAGTCTTTTGTATTTGAAGACGTCAAATAAGGACAATTACGAAAAGCAGTTTGAATCTTGATTGGATCTGTTTATTAATCTGCATTGCGCCATCGTGGTTCCATTGTCTATTGCCCCGACAAAAATATTATAAAAATGTCATATAAAAGAAATTTGATGCTGTCGCGGTTATCCTTGGCAACAAAAACAAGTAACATCAACCCTACATTATAGGGTAACAATGTTGTAAATATTGAAAATGATATTAATGAAATTTTGGACTAAGTCTGTGTTGTTGAATGGATTAAGTACGGTTTAAAATTGTAGCGTATATTTCTGCAACTAACAGTAGAACTTACGTCAGAAACGCTACATGGAGTCGGTCTAATTTGAAGAAAGGCATCAGTTACGTCATTATGGTACGTCACGGGATTAAATGCTCTTGTTTGATCTGTAATGGCACGCTTAATAGCTAACCTTTTTTTAGGAATGTTTCCAATGTTGTGATGACGTGAAGCTTCTATTATTACACTTTGAATAATTGATTTTTTTAAACATGGATGCATTTTCAAATTAATTTTTAGATTTTTGCAAAGGGCGACTGTTAAAATGTTCTGTAATTGTTTTGCAATTCATAGACTTTCTGGATTCTAATCTTTCATAAGTAATATTAATATTGTTGATAATTGATAAGTAATGATCTAGATTCATTGCTATGGATGGTGTCCCAATCTCTTTTGTGTGGCCCTTAAAATGGGCTGTTGTTTCAGGCATTAGGAGTAGGGGTAGTGTTGACTGTAGTATGAAGACTTGTAGTATAGTTGCCCACAGATCCAAGGAGGAAAATCACTAGGTCCTTGAGAGTTGGGAGCAGGTCCTTCCCTGCTGAGAATTCTGATAGGAAAAGAACGTACAGGTCATTCTATGCTGGCACTGCTCCTAATTCCCAAGAACACTCAGTAGAGAAGGACCTGTTCTCATTCAAGGACTTGTTTGTTCTCCATTCCTATGAACTATCAACATAGAAGGACCTAGTGGCAATTTTCTTCCTTGGATCAGTGGACAGTCAATACTGCAGTCTACACTACCACTACTCATAATACCTGAAACAACGGCCCTTTTTAAGGGCCACGGATAAGAGATTGGGGCAATTACTTATTATTTATCAACAATCATTGACTTTTTAATTTCTACCTGCCCAGATCTGTTTCTACTAAATCAGTTTTCCATCCTGTCTTATCAAAAAATGACTCTTAAAACTCGTGTGCCATGAGTTGAAAAAGATTGAAAAGTACTGCTGCACTAAGCCATAGGGCATCGATTCTATTAAATGAGGGCTTCAATGCAGACTAATTTGCAATCTACATCATGATCATACATGTAAAAGTAGATTATTATCAACATCAACATGTGAATATGCCTTCGTCATCTTGATCGCGATTCATTTCAGTTTCTAGTTTAAATGCAAATTCCTGCTTAAGGCTGCTAAATCTGCTTCACACTTAACATCTGTTCATTATTAATTACATCACATGGGCGACGATTTTCCATTCATGTGGTATTAAGCAGATGCATGTATCATCTACTGGCATTTTGAATAAGTGCTTTGAATACTATCAACAATTTTTAAGCAAATCCTTTCATGTGCTGGTATTAAAATAAAGCAATTTTGTACATTACTTTTGAAACATCCCTCGTGTGCTTTCTTTCCTCATTTTTATGTACATACAATTAAGCATAAACTGTAAACTTTCAATTGCTTTAAAATTCAAACTTACCAGTAGGCCCTTTTATTGCCATACTTTGCATAGGAATAATGCAGTTCAGTTAAGGATAGTACAAAATTATTTTCTCAAGTTCTATAGTAATATTAAATGCAATATTAAAATTTGGGGAGTGTAGATAGGCGTTTTGGTCTCCTGCGGATAGTTACTGCAGAAAAAAAAATGTCCTAAGCTTGAAATTTGTATGCGCAAGTATCCAATAAAAAATGCACTTTATATTTGCCAGTTGAAAATATTCGCATTTTTCATCATGGAATGTTTCTGTATAACTACCCTCTTCTTTTGTAAAAGCATAAGCCTTAATAATACGAAAGGGGAATAATGTAATAATGAAATATACATATAGATGTTGCAACAGCACAAATTTGTACCCATATTCTGAATTGCTTAATCATGCACATTTTAACTTTTCTGTTATGGCTTCTTGAAGAGAAGTCTATTTTTACCAGTTTGGTTTATATTTAAATTTTGGCTATCTAACTTTGTGTCTTAACTTGGCATTCTAACACGAGAAAAAAAAGCCTCAATTGAATCACAAAATAGTGCATGTGACATCTATAAATTCGAAACTTAAAAGTATTTGTTCATTAAAGCTAAGTGGCTTGGGAGGGTTTTCTGCATCAACATATTGTTTCTTTTCCCTGTGTATGAAGATACACAACCGTCAATTTGAATCCAATAAGGTAAATGTAATAAAAATATAAAAATCCCAGAAGCATTTTAGATTACATTTGGATGCAAGGTTGTAGTAGAAAAAAATGGTTCTTGGGAATTTTTAGATATGCTTTTCTGAAATATAATACAGAAGACTAAGGTATGGAAGCATACATTCATAATGTATACGTGGGAAATTATAAGTGCTAAAGTAACAAATATGCTAAAGAGTGAACATCAGGGAATATTCATACGCTGAATATTTGATGATTCCACGAATTTGCAGCGTTTGAAGTCGATAATTATGCTTTAAACTTGTGTTAAACCCAGATTGCTAAAATTTCGTGCCCATGTTTGTAAATTTTATGTTAATCTGAACATATATAAAATTACCATTGTTCATACTCTAGAAAAATGTTCAACCTTTGGAGAAATACTGTGGTAATTGGTAGTAGGAAGGGTCCTTGAAAATCCTTGTAATTTGTTTGAATTTTTACAGAGCATTTACTAGACGCTCTTGTGTATCAGAATTTTGATTCAAAAGGACTCGTGTTTACAGCAAAATGACATGGCTGCAGTAAAACTCTTTTAATGAAATAATCTGTTGTCATGGCACCATTGATCTTGTTGGTATACATATGTATAATGAATGGAGAAAGGACATTTTCGGTCAAGTATTAATTTAATATAATCATGTTTGCAGGAGATAATTTTGTTATGGTGGTAAAGTCGGTCGGTTGATATTAGCTATGATTGGTCTTCCTCTAGGATTGTTGTGCTGTATTGAAGGCTGTATGTTGGCAGTCATTGACTGGTAGGCTGCGATTGACTGCGTGATAAACCAACGCACTTTCCTTGATTTGAAATATTTTAACTGAATGAGATATCAGTCGGATAGGACAAATTTGAAACGTTGTGGTTGTCTTTTTACCATAAATGTTTTCCATTACAAGTTCATCCAAATGCTTTGCCAAAGTAAGTGCCTTGAACCTTCAAGATACGTGGATGAAAGCCCTAGTCGGACCTGGAAAATTATTTTAAGGGCACATACCTGCTGTTGATTCATTTGTCCTGTGTAGAAGCTTGGATCCAAGCCGTCGGCTGAGCATGCGCAGTAAAGTGGCAACATATTTTCCCTTTGATCAAGACCGCTTCACGAGCGGTCGGTGAAATGTTGCCGAAACCATGGTTCTGGCAACAAAAAACGTCATAAGTTGGCTCAAACATAACGGTAGACAAACTTTTATTCTGCATTTGTTTCAGCAAACCTTGTTGCTTTTGGTGGAGACACAGCTTAACGCTTACTTGCGAATGCTGAAATCCATTTCTTGGATGAAATATTATCTAAAAGCAAAATCAACTTTGACGAAATCTTAGCTGAAATAATAGTAACCAATAAGTAGAGTGGTTCAGTGAGCATCAGAACCAGCTATTAGTGGTTATAAGCAGGCTTTATTCCACTTTACATGTACTATTTTGTTATTTATTAATGATTTCTTAAACTATATACATGTATTTTGTCTTATTAAGTTATTAAACAGGGAGAGCAGACTTAATCGTGGGTTGCAACCACCATTTTCATTAAAAATTTAATGGCTTTTTAGCTGAAACATGGTCTTTCTCGGCTTTAAGATAAGGTACACGGCGAGCACTGTATCTAGTTAATATTTAACTTCTGTATTTTCGCTTTTTGGGCGGATTAATGCAGAACAAGGGACCATGAACCGCTGTTGCATTTTTAATAAACAAGCCTTGCGCTTTTAGCTTCTAATTGTAAAATGCAGTCACTCGCTCCTGTAAACTTTCATCGGCGTCGTTTATGGTTTCCTATTTTCCTCTTCATTAGTTTTGCTGCAAAATTTAATGCTGCTGCCGACGTGGTCCATAACTCTTTTCCCCGCGTACTTGTTGTGTGCATGGCGGTTGTGTTTGCGTGCCCTGCCTCTGGTCGTTGTGGATTTTGGCTAATGGAATGGCTACTCCACCCCATTTACTTGCATAGAATCATTATATGCACGCGGCGTTTTGTCTTTTTGCACTGCTGTATTGTGTTGAAGTTAGGCCCTGTGTAGACAACAACTGACTGTTGCAAACTCTTCGCCACTGCTGCTGCTGCTGCTGCCCAACACATGTTTGAAACATGTTGGGGGTTGCCACGCCCAGCTTTTCTAACTGCTTGCTACCATTCATCGTTGTCATTATTTTGTCTATAATAAGTAATGTACACTCATTAATGCAAATCGTGAATGGAGCCTCTGCAACCATGGTGCATATGGCTGAAGAAGGATCCGGAGGATGATATGGCGGTAATACATGAAGGGGGAAAAATTGATGTTGGTAAATTGATGGTGCTCATTAAACTCGGCTGCACTCTTCTCATTGGTCAGCCTGCAATTTTGGGAGAAAAAATAATAATTTAGCATTGATTTAACTGGACCTCGTTTGCCTGCTGCATACACATTCGTTTTTTAACTGCGCCATCATGCTTTTGAAATGTTGCTTTCGTGCTGCACGTATTTTGATTTGTGGGTGTTGGGTTGATGGGGACTGATTTATATCGGACGTGTAATGAAACACCAACATGACGGATAGTGGGGATCACATATCTAGACGTATACATTGGTTTTTTTCTCATACATTCTGTCGACAATTTTCAATTTATTATTTATATTTTTGATTTGTTCACTTCAATATGTATGGAGATGCGATGAGTTTTTGGCTACCAGTTTGTGGTAGAATTTGTCGCTACCATATCGTGTTCTACTTTCCTTGCACATTCTTTGCAGAAATATTTCTAAAGTAATGAGGTTTGATTTGTTAGGTCTTATTACAAGACAATCCTGGCGGTGCAGGCCACAATATTTCAGTATAAAAATCAGTTATGAAAAGATACCAAGGTTGTCTAATGATTAGTACACACTTAAACATGAACACGAAACAGTGTTTATGCAAACAAATTTGTCGAAACGTGGTTTCGTGAACATATTTCTATAAACATGTTTTTTTACAAATATTGTTGTCCACGTCAAAAACGCATTTCGAAACGGTGGAAACGTTTGCTGTTCATGGATTGCCTGTATACAATGGCCAAAAAGTGGCGTCTGCTCTAAAAAAGCATGTGGGGCAAATTGAGTCAGTGATCTACGTCATGGGATTATAGGCCTTGGTAGGAGCGTCTTGAACAGCAAACATGTTTCCTTCGATCTTCACCGCCTCTTGAGCGATCACCGAAACATTTCATGGAAACATGTTTTTGTTTTTATGGTAAAAAAATTGCTGAAACTTGCTTGCAGAAAACTGGTGAGCAACCACGTATCGCAAACATGTTTACGAAACCTTGTTTCCTCGGGTGGAAAATGTATATGTCATGTAAATGGAAATTTGACCATACATGGTCATGCAGTGTATGTTCATATACCTCCATACGTGTTCACTTTCAGTTATGTCCATAAGCCATAATCCACTTTTGCACTTTAGTATGTGGCATATTAATACTTTGTGAAAAAGTCCACGTTTTCTTCCATGCATCACCGTAAAATTCCATATATGATCATACATGCTTTCAAACATACCGAGTCATGTCATTCATATCAATAACAAAGATTGAAACGACGTCAAAGATTGCTGCATGTCATGTTTTTGAGCTTGGTACAACGTGATGTCTTTATGATTTTGGATTATCAGATCTGGTACACTGTACTTGCCTCAGTTTGATGGATATTTTGAGTGAAAGTAATCGCAGGGAAAACCAAAAGTGAACTTGAAATTGAGCTTAAATTGAATATTTTTATAGTATTATATCACGTTCCATTTTGCATTGTTTCCATATTTGATTATTTAAAGAAAACCTAATAGAAATGATGAACTTGAAAAATATCTTTCTGATACCTGTGGACAGAATAATTTGATTTTGGCATTACTGTCTAGCCGCAATATGGAAATTTGCTTAATAAAACAAAATGTGCCTATGGGAAAAGTAGGGCTAGGGGAAGAAAATTCAATGGCTGACTGACTGTACAACCTCGTAAGTAATGCACTATAAAAGCAATAACAAATCTAATAAAGATGCTATATAGTGCAGTATTAAGTATCTTAAATTTCATATAATTAAGGAAATACAACAGCAAATATGGGAAGATGGGGGAGTCGTATTTATCTTGCTATAATTGCTTGTTATTTTTTTCCCAGTTTTTGTTAGGTTTTTTTTTTAATCCATCCAGCTTTTTATTTTTAGTATGTATATGTGGGGTTCACCATTTATTGAGAAATACGTACGAGTTTTGAGTTAGGGCCATTCAAAAAGGACGTCCTCAAGAGGGGGTAGGGGAGGGGATGGGGGTCTGCTAGCATGTGGACGAGGTGGGGAAGGGGGAAAGTCATTATGGATGGTATTTTTCAGTTTTTGGATTTTCTGTTTGAGTTTTAAATGTCAGTGAAAGGGGAAATGGACACCAGAAGAAATGTGTCCCCAGTCTCAAATGTACTTGAATTTTGACTATCTCGGGAAAGTCGTGTTCTTTTTGAATGGCCCCTTCTGGTAATTTGAACAAATTTGTCACAATGTAAACAACGTACACACAACGTATGTCGAAATGAGTTATGCATTCTCAACAGGTGTTGATTTTCAAAATTTTAATTATTACTAGTACATGTTGTTGCTTTAGAAATTCTAATTAATACGCGCACGTGTAATTAACGTCGTTGCTGCACTCCAAAAATGCCTATAACCATTCCTCCAAAAATGGCTGGCATATGCCCTTTTGTAATACTACCTTCCATTTAAGGCAGCCCCTTGAACGTTGGCAAACACTGTTAACTCCATATTTGAGAGGGTATTATCGTGCGTCTTTTGGCTTTAATACGTGTTGCCCTCCCTTATCATGAGTTATGGAATAATCTGAAATCCACCCACGCCCAACTACTCGGTGCCCTTTTATCTTCGACTATTTACTGGTGGCTGTGGGCTGTCGCACGCACGGCAAGCGCATTTATATGAAACACTAACCTAGTATTGGGGGGGGAAAGCAACAAATTTGATCCATTCATGGACGTTGAAAAAGCATTGACACGGTCACGTGGCTGATGATTACTGGTTCTTGCCTGGTTCGACCATTTGGTAGATGGGTAGCCTGTTGACCGGCAATATATCCACGGCAATCTCGTTCGCCAGTACAACTTACACAAACTACGCCATATCTTTATGGTTTCTGCTTTCCTGAAGTAGAAAAGCCGAATATAATGACCTGTCGTTTTTCTCAGATATGGGCATGTAGTAACTTAAAGGTACTAATCGTACAAAAGCTGTTTGTTAAGGCCCAATGCTGAATTCGAAGCCGACTTACTGCATATGTCATAATGTCCCAAATATGATATTCTCCATATACAGTATGTATGTCAACATGTACGGCCAGGTACTGTATGTCGTTTTATGTCCATGGAATAATAGAGAGTTTGAGCCAGCCAACGTTTAACGTTAACGGCGGGAAGGGAGGAGCCACGGACTTAATGTCATGCGCACTCATGACATTCATTTAGTTCATTGGGTAGTTAAATCCATGGCTCCTCCCATCCCGCCGTTAACGTTAAGGCGTTGGCTGGCTCAAACTCTCTATCAACATTTTCCGCATGCCAACGTCTTTATACATACCT
>JAUJYV010002049.1:0-14104 GCA_033995625.1 Ophyiulus pilosus
TTCGCTTAACGAGTGTTTCGCATAACGAGCAAGACTCCGGAACCAATTATGCTCGTTATGCGAGGTTCCACTGTACGTAGGCCTACGTAAAAAAAAAATTGAAATGGAATGCCCTGATCGAGATCATGGTATACATGTATCTGTACACCATTCCTGGAACACTATTTATAGTGTGTCGTGGCACATCGGCTAAAAAAAACTGGACTGACTGTGTACGTCATTGAAAACAAATTAATAAAGGCCTTTCTTTCAACATGCTACGAAATATATTACTTTTTTCATATTTTTCATAATTCTCCACTGTCGTACTACATTTAACGTACGTATTTATGTAAAGACACATGAATAACAGACATAATTCTGTTTAATACACCTATTCACTAAAACAAATTACTCGACATGCAAATTTGCTCAAAGACAACATAAACATAAGATAGCAGTACAATGTATGTACATCTTCAGTTTTCCGTGATGTATATATATATATATCTGCAAGAAAAATCAAACTTCTGTTGCAGAGACAACTAATTATCTTGTTATTTGCCTGCCAGGCCTATTCTACAAGTAACAATCTACAACGTTAACTCATGCGCGCATTTTGTTGTCTTGATAATTATGCACGCATTTGGCTGGCGTTTATTATCATTACTCATTTTGCTCAACAGACGTTTTAGCCACCAATGGCTTATTTACTTCTCCAAGCAAAACTATCCTGTTAATTATAAAACGACCAGTCTTGCCTTCAGTCTTAAGTCTGACGACAAGTTTTGCTATCTTCATTCCCTCTGGCATTTCAAGTCTTAAGCAGAAAGCTTCCAAAGAAGGGTATATTCTGTTATAATGGAAGAACAGAACATTTATAACAAAGGTTCTTCACCTTTAGTTCAAATCTGAGCCACGATGTTGCTTTAACATTTTATGATAAATGTTGATGCTTTTGCACAGTGCGTGTAATTTATAACTTGAATTTCAATTTGGTTCTATCACTGGATGAGAAGATAAGCATTTCTAATGCACATCGCAATGCATGAGGCGTTTTGAAACTTAGTTTGATTTTTTGTTACATATTACACATGCGTGTACAGTGATTGTCCTGGCAAAGCAAAAACATTAAAAATTACATGCGAAATGATTAACAAATTTAGAACAAATGAAGTTTTTTTTTTATTCATAAGCATTCATACCACAAATTACCTTTGTTAATATACTGTACGTTATTTTCTGGATAATAATAAAGTTTATCAAGGTTCATTAAAAACATATTTAAAGGATTTCAAGGCTTAATCCTTAAATTTTCCAGGATCACTCCCACTACCAATTACCACAATATTTTCATAAAGAGTCTGAACATTTTACTATTTTTTTGTAAATTTGAACATTTTTGTAAATTTGCTATTTCACACAAATTTCAAACAAAATTAACGACTTTTCCGAGTGGATAAAAATTCAAGCACGTTTCCCGAATTTACCCACTTTCATAGGTACTGGAGACGTTGTAATACATTTTGAATAATTTGTCCTCACATTTGGGGGAGGAGGTTAGGGTCCAAAATCTTGGGGTACAATATTTTGGCTATATATTAAGGATCGTTAGTAGTATCCAGGGTCTGGCAGAGCCAATAATTGGTCCAGGTGGAATTGCACTTTTAATGCATAAATATTGTGCTTATATCCTAAAAATAGCATTTTTACTGCAAAAAAAAATGTATTTTTACCTATGAAAAATCTCACTTTTAAAGCATAAAAATTGCATTTCTATAGAAAAATCGTACTTTTAAAGCAGAAAAATTGCGTTTTAACCTTAAAAAAATCGCACTTTTAAAGCAGAAAAATTGCGTTTCTACCTTAAAAAAATCGCACTTTTAATGCAAAACTGCAATTTCACTTTTATATTTTGCCGATTCGGTTTGAAATTTGTCAAATTTCTTGGATTTCGGGAAGGTGGGGATCTAGCCCCAAGATAACCCCCATATAAGCCCTTGATATACAGTCCTAAATAAATAAGTTTACCTAATGTGTAACTGCATGGGATTTCCATAATCAGTAAACCCATCAATTCCTTTTTTCGTCCCAAAACCGTCTTTAACAAATAAAGGTTTATTTTCACAAAACATCAAACTTCATGATGACGTCAAATTTATGAAGATAATATTTTCCTTGCATTATCGCTTTGGTTTGCGGTTCACAGGAAAAGCACGCACTACTGCCACTTTATCAAGACCTATTATAAGGCACAGAGATAGGTTGCTTGTTTATTTAATGCCTCCTTGGAAGATGAAGATATATCTTTTTTCCCTTCAATTCATTTTTATTTTTCCAGAAAAGAAAAAAAAATCAACTTAATATATTATTCTTCATGGCGAATGTAAAGAACATATCTTCCGCATGATTCCCTTCTTTCTCTGTTTGAATTCTTTTTTGAAAAAGAGACGGCAGTGTGGTTTCTATAACATACAAGGATAAAGTTTAGCATTCAACACAAAAAAATAGCACAGTACGATATCAGTCGCCATATTTACTTTCCAAGTTTCATGGAAGAAAGTCTTGTTACAATGTACTACTTGTAACCAAAAAAATCCAGTTCTACGAAATGGTCAAACTCTGATTTCAGAGAATTCTAAGGAACCCAGATTTATAGACCTGAGCAACATTATAAAATATGTTCGCCTACGAAACCTTTTCAGATCGACTATGGTTTTTAGCAATTTCCGGTAAACTGTTGATCCTCTATATGATAATATGCCCGTCTTTTAGACAAATGATTAATTTTGCATATGAAATTTATCTACTCCTATTATATAATTTGTATATCTTTGAGCATAGTCTTGAAACTGAAATTAATGTAATTTTTCTATATATTAAATTCCATGGATCAAATTATCAGAACGACATCTGGTCATTGTGAACAACACGCATGACAGAATTGAAAACATACATTAAGAACAATACAATTCCCGATTGTCCTGGCTGCATGTTATACTTCCTGACCTGTACCTGTTATATCCTGAGAAGAGGCAGACCGGTCTAAAGTACCTTGTAAAATAACATTCAATATCCAAACAACAACAAAATATCACACTGTATATGTACCATAGTACAAGTAATACTTTGCAAAATATGTTTTCTTCCATACATTATGAATCAACATAAAACGCCATATATGGTCATATCATATCAAAGCTATACAGTATACATATATGTCTTATGTATATGGGACATAATATGGCATATATATGGCAAATATGAACTTTATTATTTTTCTAGTTTTGAAAAACAAAAATTAGATACATGGAGTAACAGTATACATATATGTCTTATGTATATGGGACATAATATGGCATATATATGGCAAATATGAACTTTATTATTTTTCTAGTTTTGAAAAACAAAAATTAGATACATGGAGTAACAGTATACACATACTGTAACTCCATGTGTATACACGTATAATGTCCATATATGGACTATACGTGGATGTATGGTAAAATATGGACAATGTAGATCCATGAATGGTTATATAAATGGTCATAAATATTGTCTAGATATATACAGTATACTGTATTTCCAATTTTTGATATGTCCAATTTATGACATTTCCAATATATGTAAACTGGTGGACCGAAATTCATGGTCATGATGTGTGTTTCATTATAAGGAATCCACTATATTAGAAAACATGTTTGGCATGCTTTTATTGACTACAGGACCGCCTTGATGAGAAAAAACCCCGAAAATGTATAACAGAAATTTGTAAATCATTATTACTCGTTAATACATTTCACGAAAATTTAAGTTTTGACATCACCACACGCCAGTATCGTCCATCTTAATTATTCGTAATCTTAGCTTTTAGCACCAAAGCAGAACTCGGACAAAAAAACCTCGATATTATGAAATCATACAAGTTACACAGAAACGAGAAACAAACGATACAGTCTCAAAATCGCTATTTTTCTTCGTATAATATTAATTATAATCGAAACCAATGCCTTGAAGGCAGAATCCGCTAATCGATACTGTCAGTCGATAAGACGCATGCGGTTGTGTGGAAGGAAGATGGGCCATGAACAATTCGAAAAAAGAAAAAAAAAAGATGGATTTGTGTATAAAATAACACCAACTCCGATATCTAAGAGTCTAAGACCACCAGCCATCTTCGTCTCTCGTCCATTACTTTCCAGGCGAAAAAAAAAAAAGCCTCGATTTAACGACATAATGAAATAGACGCAGCGTGTACAAGTCTTTAGCAAAGAGATTGAATTTAATATTAATAGTGCAACAGGGAGATGGGCCTTTTTTTCACCGCAAACACGCAACGCAGTAGACAAAAATTATCGGCGGCCGCATTTGGGAATAATAAATAAGATTAAGCAACTGATTGGGGTGTTACCGAGCATTTCTGATCTGATTTGCAATCCCGAGCTTCTAAATTACACGTCTGACAAGGAGCTTTAAGCAGAGATCACGATACGCGAAATAAAACTGGAAGATACAGCTTCCATTTTCGATTAGCTACTAATAGAAAAATCAAGAAGTTTTTTGTAAAACTAAAGATTATATGTGTTTCATGCAGTCTATACCTTCCTGCAAAAGTTTTTTAAAAAAAAGATAAGATTGTGCTCGAACATATCTTAATTGTATTTAATTGAATTCCGTCTATAAGTGGCTGTTATTTATTGAAATGCTATATTCGGGCGACATAATTTACTACAACCAGATGTTTATTATAAAGCACGACGTTTGGCTCACATAGTCATCATCAGGTGCACTTCCAAGTGCAAAGAGGGGATTATATTTCATAAGAGCAAAATAAATTTCAGTAAAATAGCACAGGGCATATTCAAATAATTTTGATAGTATTTGGGAATGCATTTTATAAAGATGAGAGCTTATACCAATTAGGACAACATAAACAATGGGATGAATTTTCAGATAAGGGTCATAGAAAACTTTGGTCAATTTTAGCCCACATTCATTAAAAAAATTATTAGTTTGTTAAAAATTTAAACTACAACATGTTCTGTTAAATGAAAAACGTAATGTTAAAGTAGGCCATCTGAAATGTCACCATGTGCAAATTCATTACTAAATATAACATATAAACTTTCGAAAGTGAAACCTCGAGTGATACTTAATTTATAATTAACGTTTGGTTGTTGCAAATTATTTCGCCTCTATTATACATGAAGTAATTTTCAAAAAAAAATACATTTGATATACTACCTATCTTCCAGTAGTTGTTTAGTAAATTTAATAATCGAGATTTTGTGGCATCACCACGCATTCTCAAAAAGAAAAACTATCCAGTGTTGGGCAGTAATTGAGTATACATTTAATGAATTTGAGTAACGAGTAAAAGAATACCAAGTACGAAGGGTAATTTGAATACAAAATGTACAAAAGTAATTGAATGCAAATGTACTCAAAGTACAAAGCACTCGATTACAAAAATGTACTCACAATGGGTGATTACAATTGTCCTCCAGTATTAACGTAATCTAAAATTACGCTTATTAACGTAATATGAAATTGAGTGGCAATGTAGTAATCGAGCAATTATAGAAATACTTTTGAGTAAGTAATTGAGTAATTTGAGTAACGAAAATTAGTACCTTGAAATGAGGGTCATCCTGAAAGCTAATATCAATGTATGCAAATTTGTACATTTCTATACATACATATGGTCCTTTCGTTATCGGATGCTATTCTTTTTTCTCCTTTAATTATTAAGTCTTTTTGTAAATTAATAAGAAGGTTTATTTTGTGTTCTCATATTCATTACGATTTTTTAAATTTTTTAATTGTTTCTGCTTGTAATAAAACCGGTGGTGTTCAAAATAAATTTTGATCCCTAAACGATACTTTTGGAATCCGCCGTACTCAATAATCAGTACTACAAAATTTGATTACAATACTACTCATACTATGGATTATGATTCCAATGATTCCACGGGTACTCGTAATCAGTACTTCTGCTCTTGATTACATATTTGCCCAAGTTTTATTACTCATTTCATATGACTACTGATTACATGTACTCTATACTTATACTAGAGTATTATTCCACTGTAATCGTATATAATCAGTACTTCTACTCATGAGTACAATTTGCCAAGCTCTGAAACTAACTAACAGAATTACAAAATGTCTGTTTTATAACGTAACATGACTATCGTGTAATATAGGACGGAGAAAATATATAACGCAACGCATCTTACAAACTGAACAAAACTACAATTATGCAGAATTTCAAACGCATTTCGCATTTAAAATGCATTTCTTTTCACTTTTAAGCATTGCAACGTCAAAATAAATAGTCAACAATAGAGAGAAATTTAATTAAAACCCTGACGCAGAGACAATAGCAATTCCACGAATGAAGCAATGGCACATTTCTGTATTTTTCAGAACGGCAACGAGGCCCATTTCATTGAATAGCATTAATTACTTTACTACTAAAAAAAAATAAGCTACGCGGCTTATTTACAGCAACCTGCGCTATACGGAAGGTAATATTGATCCTCCCTTTGTTTTTTCACTACAAAAAAAGACAAAAAAGACAAAAAATCGCAACAACAAAAAATGACGGCCCATTTCCAATTCAATTAATTATACTTTTCTGCGGCATTCGTCAGTGGTATTTTTTCCCCCCCAGATTTTATTATGCGTTCGGCTTCATTTTAATGCTGCAAAGGAGCCTGTCTTTCGTCTGATAGGCCACGAGTTTAAATTAGTACCTGATCGGAAGTTCATGGTCGAATCAGTGCTGCACAGTTCTGCAAGACTCCTTATGCATGGGGCTGCACATCATCAAAAATTGCCGTATGCTCCAGCTGATATAAAACGCTTCTCCTTCAGAAGCAATTTGCATCCAGTCTATATAGTAAAAAGCAAATTTCCATTCAGCTTATACTCTCCCTGTGTTCATCCAACGTTCCTGTTTTAATGGAGACAGCGAGCGATTGGAGCAGAATCATGCATTGTAATGAATTGCCATCATTCTTGGAGTAAAGAAAACATCAGCAGTAAACTGGAAATTAGGTTATGAATGTAAAAATACAGTTTCTGAATGCAAAGAGAAAACTAATAAGTGCGGGGAGGGGGATTTATTTACCGAACCCCGCACTTAAAAGCTGCATTGCGAAGACTAAAGCATGGGCAAGATAGACGAAACATGGGACGAAACATGAGAAAAACATGTAAATTTTCACCCTTAACGTAATTTGAGTTGGCGTATTTGCCTAAACGACGTTTAGGATGCTAACTTTTCGATCAATAATAAACAAGGCGAGATCACGGGTCGGCATATTCATATGGAAACCGGGTCGTCATGCTCGGATTCAATCGCTTTTAACATCAATGAACTGAACTGAGCTGAACTGAAACTAACTGCACGGAGAAGTGAGGCATGGAAACGCATACATTTTTGTCTTGGACATCTAAAGAATATGTAAATATTTGCTTAGCGTATGTTAAGTACGCGTTACTGTAATGCATGTGGAACGTGTGCACAATGTATACCGGATTTATCTTTTCGGCATGTTTACTCCAAATATACTGTTCATGCATAAACATTTAAATTAGCTAGATTGTTATACGAACGCCAATGAATGCAAGTTTTCATCGAGTGCATGAAAACCAGAAAAAAAATATATCAATGTTGGAGATTTTTCCAAATGCTTAGTGTTTTTTTGTTGTTTGTTTTACAAACCCAAATATTGTGAATATTTATTAGACAACATCATTATTCATATCTTGCTCCATGAATGCATGTATTTCAAAACTGTGAGAGATATTTGCAGAATGAGCGAACACAGTTAGGGGCCATTCAAAAAGGACGTCCTCAAGAGGTCTGCTGGCATGTGGACATCATGTGGACATGAGAGAGGGTGGGGGAAAGCCATTATGGACGTCCACTAATGACGGTATTTTTCAGTTTTTGGTTTTTCTGTTTAATTAAGTTTTAAAGATCAGTGGAAGAGGAAAGGGACATCAGAAAGAATGATTCCTCAGTCCTAAATGTACTAGAATTTTTAGAACCTACTTAGGACGAATGGTTGGAAATTTAGAGGATGACCCTTTGTATCTTCCAATAAATTTTTTGGACACCCTACTCTTAAAAAAATTATGGACGTCTAGGCTAAAATGGACACAACGAGGAAAGGAAGAAGTCAATTTTTGAAGGAATTTCATGGACATCCTTTAGATAACTAAATTCATAATTGTTCAAAATAAATGTTGGGAATGTAAGTTGGCACACAGGTAATTTTAAAAAATTGTAGATAAATTATCATGAAAGAACAAGAAATATTATCAATTTTTTTTTCAATGTTTTGATGTCACTCGACTAATTAGCAACATGGCCACTACCTTTCAGGATTCGATAAGCAATCTGATTTACGATATAATTTTCACATTCATGTAACCTAACCATGGTGATATGTCAGTTCCTGTTGCAATGTCATCACCAATGAGAGATTTTCATTTGCTGTTTCTGTTTCTGAAATTTCAGTATTATAGGGCGATTCTCCTGGGGCACTGCTGCGGCAACGCTAATTCAAACATGGTGTATCATATCCCCATCATTACCAACTAGTGCTCTTGAATATTGGCAATATGTCATTTTTGTTTACTGATACATTGCAATTCAATTGGGTCCACGGCTTTCCCCCGGCTACTTTTGACAATGGCTAGACGCAGGCTATATTCCTCCTAAATTATAGCCGCACAGCCAGTTGCTTGACATATTTACCATTTCGGCGTTGGGTGAAATATGGTGCCATTTAGAGAAATAGATGACAATGCTAGCAAAAAGAAGCTGGGTATTACTGCTGCAAGGTGGCGTGGGAGGTAATCAGTGAAAGCACTATACTCAGTCTAACATGTCTATTGTAGGTTCATTCAAAGACGACTATATGGTCATTGCGCTTATAGTGCTAAAAGGTAGTAAATATTATTTTGAGGTGCTCACTACTATACGGTCTCTTACTGACAAGCTGCAAGATCAGACTACAAAACATTTTTGAAATGACAACTCAGAAATGGAATTATACGTACTATTTCCCTCTACTATTTTCAGGGATATTGAAAGATTAGAGACTTTGAGCCATCCAACGTTAACGAAACGATAACGCTAATGAGAAACAGCGCTGGTGGCCCGGAATGTCAAGGACTACCCTATGCGAAGTATGGCATTCCAATGACATTCCGGACCGTCAGCGCTGTTTCTCGTTAGCGTTATCGTTTCATTAACGTTGGCTGGCTAAAACTCTCTAGTATTATGTTTACGTCTGCCATGGCAGTATAAGAGAAACTAGAATGAAAAAAAGCATGTCTATTGTAAAGATGGAACAGTTATATCTGTCAATTAAATAACGAGTTATTTTTGTCAATACAAGAATTTTTCCAAACAAGAATGTGTTCGTTAACGTTGGCTGGCTCAAACTCTCTATTTGTAAGTAAAAACAAATTATAGTTAATTAGAATGATGTTAACATGCTGATGTACACATATTAAAACCGTTGCCAAAATATTCGAAGCCTAGAATGCCGCTAGGTGTAATCATCTAATTCTGTCTACAGTTTACTACTAGATAGTATTCGCATGCCAACGTCTTTATACTTACCTTAACTTAAATGGCGGGAAGGGAAGAACCGCGCATGCGCACCCATTACGTTCAGTTAGTTCATTGGGTAGTTCAATGTGTGGCTCCTCCCTTCACGCCATTAAAATTAATGTAAGTATAAGGACGTTGGTATGCGAAAACTCTACTGTTTCCTCTCCTATCCCACCTTTTAACGAGTACTGCAAACATTTCTGCAAACAGTTTACCTCGACTTGACAGTCAGAGCGCACCGTCATCGTGTAAATTGGGGATAAATTAGCGTTCTCTTCTGGCATGAAACAAGTGGAGCTATATTTAAATTAGGCTGCCGTATATCCGTCAGCAGGACGGCAGATGGGAAGCGTAATGGCATGTCAGAAATGTAGAGATCCAACTCAAGACTAAATAATAATAAAAAACACGTCAAATTATAGAAGCCATGGAAACCCTAGAGATGAAACGATAAATGACTGTCATTTTTAAAAAAATGGGGACAGACACCAAAACCAATGCAGTGCTACATTGTGCACAAGCTGTCATGATTTTTTGGCAGATGCCCACCATTATAATGGTGTATGGATAGCCATATTTGATGTGCTGTCAACATTATTATTCGGCAATTGGCCACGAATGGAGTTGAGGTTTACAACATGCGTATATCACATTTGCTATTAACTCTTATTGCCATGTGTACATTTCCAGTATGCTTCGGACGAATCAAATACCTTCAATAAAATAAGTTTCTAAAAATACACAAATAGACCACTCTGGAATATTTCCAGTTTGTTCCTTAGATTTTTGTAAATCTAGTAAGACTCTTAGTAGAATCCCTTTTGAACTTTACATTGAAGTTCCTTAAGTCGAAGGATGTTATTTTCATTCAAAATAAGATTCCATTTACGAGCTTAGTGTATATGCCTTTTAGGATACTTCTTAGTATAAAATTTTGGAAAACTTTGAAAAATTGGTTTTCCAAGCGAAAAAATGTTCAAATATCAAATACCCCATACGTGTATGGGGTGTGTGCACTTTTTATCACTTTTTGAGAACAATGATCACATGACTTAGTAGATCAAATAGTCTGCACTTTTCAGATAGACGTTTGTGAGCCAATGCAATCTAAAAGTGTTGGTTTGTATCCTGCACGTGACTTTTTGGATTTGCAGTGCAATACGTGCTATGCAGAAAACAGCCTGACCATTAAACCGCGTTTGTTGCACAAATCTGCGCAATTATCATCATCATCAATTACTGTGTGCTCAGCGCCGTTGATTTCTGCTCACACCAGGGCCTCGTCTTAACCATCTACACTCGGTGGGATTTCCCACATCTGTTTGTCACAATCATCATCTCAAAAACCAATGTCTTGGTATTCAGGGCGTCGTCAATTCTGCAGATGCATCCAAATAATCTGGTTATCTTTCTACAATTGATTTTCCTTGTTCTGTATTCTGTTGCACAGATCATGGTTTGCATCTTTCTGCTGGATAGGTAAATCGTACAAAAGGTTGCTCTGACCAGTTACATCCGCTTTATTATGGATATTCCACAATTTAAATAAAAATGTAGGTTTAAGCAACCAAAAAAGGTATTTTGACTTGTCACCAAACTTTTATTAAGGTACTAGTTTGTGGAAATTTCTTATATTAGAGAATTTGAGCCAGTCAACGCTTTAACGTTAACCTTAACGTTAACGGGGGGAAGGAAGGAGTCACCGGCTTAACTATCCAATGAATTAACTGTACGTCATGCGCCCTCATGACATTCATTGGGTAGTTAAGTCCGTGGCTCCTCCCTTCCCCCCGTTAACGTTAAGGTTAACGTTAAAGCGGTGGCTGGCTCAAACTCTCTAATATTAGCTACTGTGGTCCCGTTATTCCGGTACCCCGTTAATCAGAAAAATGTGGACAAATGTCGTGGAATTGGTAGCGAGACGGGTGCTTGGAAATTTATAGGAGGCCTCTGTAGGTTCCAATAAATTTCCTGGCCATTCTACTTTTGCAAAATAATTAAAGACGTCTAGGAGGGGTGGGTAGGGTGTCTGGGATAAAAATGAGCACCGTGTGGACAGGGGGTCAATTCTTGAAGGTATTTCGGGGACGTCTTTCTTGAATAGCCACTAAATAGTCATTTCATTTAAAACACCAATAAGTATTTTTAAACACCTAACAAAAATAAAACAGCTTAAACGTAACATGTTAACACCTTTCAAAACAGCCATTTTCCCCATTATTTCTGAGAGTGCAATCAAGCTCACAAGAAACCTTTTTGCCAATGCTTAACACGACTTTTCTTGACATTGTCAAAACGTGCGCGTTCAAGAAACATCTACCCTTAATTTGTGCGCAGAAATCTTAAGCTCGCCTTCAAGAAAACTTCGGTGGCCCCGTTCGCCTTTTTGTGAATCAATTTCAGGCGGGAATGATGCATGGCGTTCATAATAAACTGCTTTTCTGGCTGTCGTGGGCCTCCTTGAGCGCCGAGTGAAATGTTGCTCGTTACACAGCAATGTTGTTCGTTGCAATTGCTGCCTTCCATTATCACCCGCTTGCACCCGTCACCAAAGCATGCGTGCTCGTGTCCAAAAATACCTTTTTATGAATTTTGAATGATGGAGAAGCGAAAAAGCCTGTTGGCATTCAGATACGGCTTCCCTCCGCTAAATTCGCCTTTATTCGGGTATAATTAGACGCTCTTCCGGCAGGCGAAACTTTGTGAGGATGGTCGGAAGCGGGATATGAAAAGCATCATGAATGATTGAGGTTTTCCGCGGAGTTTCTGTGGAAACAGACTTAGAAAAGTTTTGCATCCAGCCTAGGGCTGATGGCTGCGAGACCCGATTTTAAAGACGTGTAAATCCGTAAATTTTACAGGAAAAGTCGATTAAAATTTGAAAGAAATGTCCAGTAAACTGGACGCACCAGAAATTTCCTTTAAATCCATTCAAAGAGGAAGGAACTTTCTCCGTGTGGTGTCCTCTGTTGAGAAATCAAACCAATCTAAGGTCTCATCATTTCCAGGTTTTACTCCTACTATTAATACTCAATGCATTAATTCACCTCAGGAATTACGAAATTTGCATTTTATGAGATGTTGGATTGATAAATTTCTAATGTGTGTGTATTTTTTTACAATAATCTTGATCTTACATGAGTAATGCAAATAATAACGTGAAATCAAATTTATGATTACCTGATCATTTTGGGAAAGGTCACCGACAAATTGTAGCAGAATTTTGAACATGTTTAACCCCACCTCTTGTTACGCTTTGGTATTACGAAAATTAAAAGAATGTAATTGTGGAAGTTGGCAACAACCCCATGTTGGAAATATATAAAACGAAATGCAGAAAATTTTGAGATTCAAATATACCATGCAGTCCACACTACTTGGTTCCACCATAGATAGGATAGGAAAGGGGAAGTTAAGCTCATGCGAGAAAAGAAAAGGATACGTGCCATTCTAGTGGAAGGCTCATAAAGAGTCATAAAACACGTTCGTTGTTGGCCAAGATCTTTTGATGCTCAACTCGTGGCTTAGCAAGCATCTACTGAGCGCAGCTATATAAATCTAGTTGATGGCAACAAATTCAGATATAAGTACGTTGTTCTTTGGATAAAACGTGCCATCGTACGTTCAAGACCTTAAGCAAGAGCATATTTTTACCCAATCTGAGACATATTCAAATCATTGCCAAACGATTTGCTTCAAACCTACATGGCTTGCAGGGAGTATTTTTGTGTGTGTCTTTACCGCTATTGCTTGTGCATAAAAAGTTGAAAGAAATGTTATACCTATACTGGACAACACTCAAAATAAACTATCGTATTTTTCAAATCCATAATTACAAATAACAAGATGTTTTTGCTAAACACAACTGTACACTATAAGGGTAAAATATACATGTATAAGAATAAATTTACCTTTTTTATGCACAGATATGCAGATAACTAAAATTGTATATAGCTACAGTAAAGCTTGAAAAAAAATTAACCTCATTGATCTTCTTTTTATTTTATTTCCACCAAATGTTTGCATATTTCGTGTTTTTTTTTCTCTCATTAGTCATTACAAAATTGAACAAGTTTGCTTCCTGGGTGGAAAAGCTATATATGTACATGTACAGCCCATATAAGCATGTATGGACCATATTTCACCAATGATAATACATGGGCTATGACGTTGCAGATATGTACCTTAGTTAGCCATTGATAAGCTATATTGTAAATATAGTACGTGTTCTACACAAAGTCAGGATTTCACCACATGTGGCATGTATTTCACGATACATTCAATAATATTATGTTCATATACATATGGCATATATACTAATTTTCTGCATTTATTTTTATGTATTTCCAACAGGGGATGCTGCCAACTTCCACAATACAGTGGAACCTCGCATAACGAGCATAATTGGTTTCGGAGCCTTGCTCGTTATGCGAAACACTCGTTAAGCGAAACAATTTTTACCATAGAAATTGATGTAAAATACGATAA
>JAUJYV010002050.1:0-14100 GCA_033995625.1 Ophyiulus pilosus
GTAGTGAAATATTGCACTTCACTCTCACTCGTCGCGCTTATCGGTACAGGGGTCACGGGGTCAAACGCGTTTTGAGCAGACGCAGGACCCAGTTTATCGTATAACCAGGGCAGTAGAATAAGAGAGGTATAAGGGTCAAAGGGCGCTTGGTAAGGGAGGCCTGAACGTTGTTTTATGGGCGGCCCCTTTCCATTGTCATCTACCCCTGAATCGCCTTTCTTTGCAAACCCTAAATTAGGGCATCGGGTTCGCGCTTTGTTGTTTGCACGTACCGAGCGAAACGATCTACTTTTTCATTTTAGCAAAAAAAAAAAAAAAAAAAAAAAAAAATTGCCCACCAAAAAAAAAAAAAAATGGCGGCCGGCATGGTCGTAAGCACAATAACAGCAATGGTGGACAAACACTGGTTCTAACTAAGCCTTAAAAAACTTGAAACTTTACACATTTCTTGTAAAACGTCCACAAGTTTTTATTTATTTTTTTCTAAAGAAGTTGATATTTTTAGATATTCACTGTCCTAATAACTTATCAAAATAGATCAATGAGCAGACTGGACCTTTTGCCGAACTACGTCATGGTGTAAATGGTGCTTCAGTCAGGGCGATGATTTTTTTTATTATTATTATTATTAATATTATTATTTATTTTTATTTATTTATTTTTTTGTAAAATAAACGGGTCAATACATCTTACAAAAATATAAGTGCTAAGCTTATTGACTTTTTATATGAGGGACTTATATGTATAATTTTTGTGTGCAAATTATCATCTGTCTAAACAGGATTTCAAAATTTCCATTACGAAAAAAATGATAACATGGAAAAGTTCGTAACTATGACCCCTCGTATATAGCAATGTGTTCCTTCATTGTTTTATGCTTTAACGAGCTGATGATGCTAAGTGGAATCTATATTTTTTTTTTCTGGGATTGTCGTTGGCAATCACTGCTCAAGTTTTTGATTGAAACCATATTCAACGCTTGCACTGAGGAATACCACAAGCCGCAGTGTCCTACGACGGCCGATGCACGAGTTTTGTCCCCATATAAAAAACCACGATATACAGTAGAACCTGTCTAAATGCATACTCTTGGAACCGGTGAAACATATGCATTTAGACAGGTTCATCAGCCGACATGCACACATACAGTTGCAAAATATACGGAATTTCCTCTTATTTAATCTTAGATGAGGTACTGGCTATTGGACACCATTTTAGTGAATGTACAAGTACAGTAATTGCTTTTTGTAATAATTGCTAAAGCTTTTGATGACACCCTGCTACAGTTGCTGGGACTCACATTTGGCTGTCTTGAGCTCGTCTTGGCAATTTTTTTCTGTGCAGCTGTGGTCCGGGAGTTAGTGATAACCTCATCTTAGAGAGCAGTTTTTTTTTTTGCAGTTCCATTGTTGATGTTGTATTCCCTTACAAAATCATTGGGGCCAATACAAATTATTCATTATTACTTTAGGAAGGTTTATTCATTTCTACACGGGTCTCAAGTCGGGACCGGTACATTTTATGCATTTAGAGAGGTTCTACTGTACATGTATGTTTGATCCAAAGTCGTTCCTGGGCAATAAACAACTGTTTCGCTTGATCGGTCCATCAAATTGGCCTTCTTAAGACCAATAACAACTCGAGCAATGACAATGATTACACTAATAACAACAATGGCAGTGGGCACTCCGTTGCACCATGGGCAAATTAGCATCGTTGGTAGCACGAGGCGTCGTTTATTAACGAGCGATACCGAAATCCCGTGATAGGCCTATTTAGGTCGCCTTAAAAACATACTTTAATTTCAATTGTTTTTCTCGAATCACCCGTCCACTCCCCCTCCGCTTAATGCAATTTAATGCCGAGCAACGCATTTGATGTCGATCAATTACTAGTAATTATTAATGGGAACGCATACGGGCTATTAATCCGCGCACGCAAACAAGTTGCGGTTTGTGTTTTCTAGGTTTTAATGCCAAAAACTTCGTTTTCCATTCGAGTCATTAGTATTATTTTTTTTAAATTTTTGACTAGAAATTAAATGATACATTACAATTTTTATAGTGAGAAAACTACAAAACATCATTCGTGGTGTATTGTTTTTTGTTTGTTTTTATTTTTTAAAATCGTATTTATGCATTTATAAACCATTGTTTTCTGACGTCGGACTGCTTCCGTGACGTTGTCACGTGTCTGTGATAGTGTCTCGTGATTCCTCAATGGAAATGGGACGCATTAAGCACGCGAAACTGTATGTAAAATGCTCGTTTAAGTTTTACAGCGTCCTGATATCCATGTTCTGGGCATGTTTCTTCCAAGTAGTCATGACCTAGATATGGTCTATACATGACTTGTTCGTTCTAACCATGAATGTTGACAAACTAATTTGCATTGATACGTTGCCATGCAAATTGGGTAACATGTACTTGAAAAACGTTCAGAATTGTGTAACATGTTCCTAACACCATGTGTTTTTGTAGTACATGTTCTTTCTTGTTTATGGAAAACGTACACTGCTGAATACGATATCATGTATGATGAATTTTCTCAAAAGTTGTCACTGTTCAACATCGGTTTCGCCTATTGCAGCGCCCCCTGCGGACGTACGTGTTGAAAGCGATAGTGATTTGTGCTGCTACGACGCTCTCTGTAGCTATGGAGTGGTAGCGCCATCTGACGAGCCGTTCCTAAGTAGGCTAAAGAAGAGGGGAAAAGCGCCCTCATTTCATGAACGTGTTATTAAATCTGATCTGGATATTTACTAAGGATGTACCCACCATCTGCCATCTTGATATGTCCCAATTTTTTTTGGGGGGGGGGAAAAAAATTAATAAAATATCGTCCATGTACAGGGTGTCCCACCAGTGCAGTGACAAATCCTGGAACATGGACAGTTCAAGGTTGGTGTTGATTACATCGTGCTGTTACGCCCGTGACAACAACGTGACCGTAATACAGGTGGGGGGAAATGCATGTCTCTGTAGTCAAGGCTAACCCCCGGGATCCCGTTGTATTCCGGTTAGGATGTGGGCGGATTTCGAGATCTCCATTGGGTCAATCCTTGACCAACACCTTAAACAGCCACTTGTCAGCCTTGGCAGTTGCCGAGGTCCTCATCAAGGGAAAGTTTGCAATTCACTGTCCGCGACGCCCTCTGACGGCGGTTTAAGACTGGAACTCTGGCATCAGTCTTGGCGGAGAAACGCAGCTTTGATTTCAGTAAATGGCCTTTGAGTAGTTTCCGAAAACCATTCTTGTTTTAACTCTTATACATGCTTCATATCTTGCAAACTGTATACTCAAGATACAAAACAGAAATAAGCCGGAATCTAATTTCATTTGAATTATTTTCTTGACAAATAGTAATGACTTCCCAATTTGTATCCTTGCAGTTTTATGGTTTCTTTAATACCAATCTCAAAATTGACTTTTTCTCCCTTAAATCTCATTTTTTTTTTTTTTTTTTTCCCCTAAAAGAGTTTATCCCCCTTGTTGGGGGGAAACGCCGCTATTGGCTTAAATTTCGTTACGTCCATTGCACTAAACGCCGATTAACTTGATCGTCCGTCATTTTATTTTTTATAATTTCTGTCCTGACTGTCTCCTAGTCGTATGCATAGGATTAATTAATATTAATGACCGGCTGCCTTATAACAAAATTGATAATATTAATTGCTCGCAGCAGCATATAATGCGAGCTAGTTCGTTAGGGCGATTTTTGCTTATCCTAACTGGTATTTATTTTCCATGTTTAGTACGCACGCTCACTAGATGGCCATGACCCACTTAGTGCCTCCCGAGCCTCAGTTTGACTGACTGGTTGACTGACAGCGTGCTTTTTTTATCGCTTTTCGCGCGACTTTAAAAGAACAAATTTATTACAAAATGCGCGTGACGTCAATAAGCGGCGCGCCATCTGGCGTCCATTTGAAAAACTTTGTTTATTTGAAACAAACAAACAAACAAACAATGCAAGAACGACGGAACGACGTTCTATTTGAGGCGCATTCTTTCGTGTTTGAATTCTTTACATGGTTATTTATTTTAATAATATATTTTTTTAAAAGTATTACTAGTATCTGGAAACCAAAATATGTTTTTACTGTACAGTCTGCATGTACTGCATTAAATCTTAGCATAGTTTATCGTATCATGACCTAGCACAGGTAGCTGATGAGCATGCGCTTTCGAAAACTGTCTTAAGACTCGATGTCTGTCTTCACTGACCTTAACCTAGTTTGGTAAACCGAAAAAAGCACCGCAATGCTGTCACGTTCTCCAAACCGGTTTCACTTTTGCTGTTTCTCCAGGCAAAGGAAACACTTTTCATTAGGAGACAGTCTTCTTAAGCCTGTTCCAAACACGTGTGCCATTCAAAGGTACCAAAAACGGGGACCCAGTGGAGATGTCAAAAACTGCGATTAGTGTAAATCTGCTTGACAACGTAAAGAAAAAAGTTTGACAAGCTCTGTTTCACCGCAGGCTGGGATTTCGGAGAGCTAATTGAAAGTCCCTAATGCCTTAAATCCAATTCGATAATATGGAAACCCAGTGTGCTCAGCGTTCCTATACCTGAGGCTAGAGCTGTAACCAATGCACTGACAGTGGAATTCTGAAAGTCGTATGCCCAATTAAAAGAGTCAGTTTTGGAACCTCGCTTTGTAGCTCTCATTTGAAATGTTCCGGAAGAATCCCACGCTTGCTTAAATCGAACCCCCACCAAAAGCTAAACGGTAAAAAATATGTTTCTTTATGTCGATTTTTTCCCATTCATTAACTTTAAAAAAAGCGAAGAAACATAGTTTACTCCTTGTATCTATGGAACAGTGTTCTTCCGCCTTCCGTTCTCTGCGTAACCTTGCGCCAAATTTTTGCTTCGTGTTATGTCAGGGGACTATTAAAAGGACAAAAAACTCGGCCATTTTTTTGTGATTTTGCCAAAAAAAATCGTCAAAAAACACTAATTGTGGTTTTTTTTTCACTCTGCATGCATCGCTACAGTAGTGATTGTAACGTGTCAGGAGCTAACACGGTTCACAGACCTCGTTTTTCTTTGTTTTTACGCCTTTTTCCTGCCTCTTTTATTCTCCAAGAATAGTTTTTTTTGGCAATAGTCCCTTTTGGTGCGCATCCACCTTTACGTGACGTCATGGCCGCTTTTGCACCTGTTCCTGGCGTCCATGCACACAATAGCATTCTTCTGCGAAAAAAGCATCTGCCGCAACCCGCACTATACCGTATTGCATGCACCTAACAAAAACATGGCTTTGTTCTCACATATTCTCGCGAGAATGGTCACGTGCCCCACAGATTATTTTTGTTTAAAGTAGTTGTTTGATTTTCTGTCCATGGTCCACCACTGCGAGGCAGGTGTCATTCATTCTTTCCATTTTTGTTCAACGTTCTAAGTACACATTTTTGCCTCATTTTGGGTATTGGAATAGTTATGTTGAGATTTGAGGATGTATTAATCATGCCAATATTACAAACAAGTTGAATCGTGATAAAATGATGATAACGTAGTGATATTTAATATAGGCAAGGTGCTGCGTTTGGTGACGGTGGCGCCATCTTATTCCTCCGAAATGGTTCAGTCCCTATTCGTGCTTTTATTTGCTTCGGCTGTCTGGAGTTGATGCAATGCGATATAACGTTTAAACTGATACTTTAATGTTTTAATTAATGGTTTTCCTGAAGATGATACCGAGTCCGAAGTTAATTTATGTCAGAAATTTGCTATCTCGGCGTTGAATGTAACAACGGAAAATGTCGAAATTTTAAAGCTGATAGCGCGATAAAATGATGGGTCAAACGTGTTTCGAAACTCTGAAAACTCGTGTATCGTTCGAAACAGGTTGAATTTTTGGATTGCCTAACCCGATGGAGCAGAAAGAAACCCTCGCAATATTGGGCTGCCCTTATCTCACACGATACTATTGAATGAAAGTTTCAAAAATTAAAACTACAGGTGTGTAGAAAAAACATCGCATAGAAAACCTTTGCAAACAAATATACCTGACTCCAAAAAGTATCATTTCATCAATTGTAAGACGCCATCGATTGCAAGGCGAAGATTAATTTCACTACCACCAATATAAAATAATTTTTATTACAATATATCTATTCAATTGACTAACGACAACACTAGGGAATCACATTAAATGTAAACATTGTACACATGAGGAAGGAACTTTCAGGTGCATCATTTCGAGTATAATATTTGGAAAACTATACAGAAAATATTCAGCTGACGATAAATATAGATTTGGACACGTAACATTGATGAACACGTGTATACATATACAAGTTTTTTGGTCACATGTATCCAGATGTAGGAGGCAATGATGTTTTAAATGCATGCTGGATACATGCATCCGGCGATTATCGCCTGGACTATGCATGGGTTAAGACACACACTTGCGATTCTAAGACGCACCCAAATTTTAGAGATCTTGGAGAAAAACGTGCATCTTATAATTAATGAAATTGCGGTTATGAGCAACTTGCAGCTCCATCTATGAACGTACAAGTCGAACTCGTGGTGTACGAATTGTAAAACATGAAGCGACACCTACCGGTTGCTGGGCTGCTGTGGGCGACTGACAACGCCATCTGCTGTAGAATGGTCGAGCTTTCTCTGTGGCAATCACCTGGTTTTTCTTTTGTTTTCATTTCTTATTATTTTTTTTAAAGAAAACGAAAAGTGATTTTTTTTACCTTCTCGCTTCCCTTTGAATGTCACATAAACCCTGCCATTGAAAAAGGGTTGCGTGTTCTTGTAACGTGAGTGAGGCGCTCCAGCTGCGTGCCTTTCGTTTTTATAAACTTGCCCTAGTTTCTCACTGAGCTGCTGTTTTTAGGAGGCGGTACAGCGCGCCCCCTGGTTCACGCTTTCCCTTTCTGTTAGTGGAAATGTAAGTCAGTAGGCCAAGCCAGCCTCCATTTATATGTTATCAAATACGTTTTCGTGCCTGGTGCTGCCGCCGTGGCAAAATAACGAACTACTATAAAAGTTACACCCCCCTCCCCCCCTGTCGTCAATGTGGAACGTGGTGACGTACGTTTTCCACGTGCTTTTTTCGAATATTCGCCACCAGACGGCACCACTTATGACCCAGAATTTTCCTTGGTTAGTAAGGGATGTGTAGGGGGACATGTATACTTATGTTGTGCTTGTGGTTCTAATGTAAACTTCTCCATGTGTGAAAAGTAGTGTGTCCAACATTGTTCACACAGGTGTTTAAGTAATTTTGGGAACGGTCCATTCAAATTTCTACATGTACGTCCAATCGTTGCGGTGATGCCATATGCTTAATGTACGTGTGTGCCATTACTTTGAACGACCCCTGTCTTAACTCGTCGGTTTTGAAATGCGGATTTCGCCTTTCATTTGTAGTTTTTTTTTTTTGTTTAGTCTTTTCTATTGTATTAATTTTTTTGGCGGGAAGGGAGGTGGGGGCGCTGTGGGGCTCAGGAAAACCCGTGACGCATGCGCGTTAGGCTTATCCAACAATTGATAAAAGACGGGCTTTGAAGTCGTGCCAAAAAAACAGTTTTTGCTGGCATTCTAACTACTCTCGCTCCGTGTCCTACTTTCTCCGTGTAGTTGACGAATTGCAGCTGCGAAGGACGAAGATGTACATTTATCGATAAGATCGATCATAAGGAAATATAAAGATTAAATAAAACTGATATCAAGTTATGGGGTTTTTTTTGCAATTGAAAAATATCCCGGGAATGCAAGTCTGGGCACACTAACCATTTTTTGTATTCAAAACGTTCCAATCGAGAAAAGCTCCACGTGCCTTTACTAATTTGCATTGACTCGTATTGCGCATCCATGCTGAAACAGCGAAGCCGCTGCATTCCAAACTGTCGGTGCTGCAAAACCACAAATTTTGAGAGAATGGTTTTGAGCTGTTATCCACCATTTGGCTCATGATCTGGTGTAGTTGGAAACTGGGTTTGTTTAGGCAAATTAGAAATTTTGCGATTTGATTTTGTTACCAGATCAGAAGACAAAAGCTGTGTCTTATAACTCCCGATTGTTTCGCCACGCAAGGGTTAGCTTTAATAACTTTTGACTTTCTCCTTCGTCCTCTGATTAACCTTTTCGTGAATTTTTACCAGAAGTGGCCGGCTGTCGTCATCTCCACTGACTAATAATAACAATAACAACAAAACTTTTGCGTATTACTGGGAAGCGCTTTCACGCCGGGTCCGCCCGCGGCCATTTTTTGTACCTGCCGGTCCGTGTCTCGTCCGTTTTTAGTTTTTTGTGTGCTCTTCTCTCGTTTTAGTTGCACTGGCGAATACAGGATTCGACTTAAATGACTTACGTAATTTTCCCGTCCAGTTAAAGCGTGTCGGAATTGCGCCAAACAACAATTAGCGTAATCGGTGACTTGAAACCACCGGTTTTGTTCACATATCCCGTAAGGTGCGCTGTTTCAAAAATCATAGGTTTATTAGGGGTCATTCAAAAAGGACGTTCCAGATATTGCTTCAAAAATTAATCCTACCATCCCCTTTCCGCACGGTGTCCATTTTAGCCCAGACCCTTTCCCTCTTTTTTTTTTTTTTAAAGTAGGGTGTCCAGCAATTTTGTTGGAACATACCCCATTCTATAAATTTCCAAGCACCCGCCTCGTTACCAATTCTACGAAATTCTTCCAGATTTTTCTGGTTAACGGAAATTTCCTGTCTTCGAAGGGAAATTCCAGCAAAAAATTGGTGTTTAGGCATAATTCCCGACTTCCCGAGCTTTGAAAAATTGAAGTACATTTGGGACTTTGGACACACTTCTTCTGGTGTCCCTTTCACATATCTTTAAAACTCAATTAAACAGAAAATCCAAAAATTGACGAATACTATCATTTGTGGAAAGACATCCATAATTGATTTCTTGGTTCACATGTCAGCAGACCCTTGTTCCACTTGAGGATGTCCTTTTTGAATGGCCCCTTAGCGTTTTGGACGCTGGTGGAGGCTCCGAGCAGGCATTTTTGACGATTTTGACTTGACTATTTACGTTTTAGATGCGTTTCCTGCAGGGGTGGAATTTCGGGACTAGCATATTCTTTTTGGTTCCTAAAGTTGTTAGCATTTATTTGGGTAAGCAAGAGCAGCCCTCTCCCTTCTAAATGCAGTGGCCTGTGCTCGCTCTCTCTCTACACACCACCGCGTGTGTGCATGCTGCATAGATAAATATGTAATTTCAAATAAACGGAACTATATATTTACGGAGTAAACGAATAACTAGGCTGTATGTTCTAAGCCATTTGCGAGTTACGTAACACCTGTTTGTCATTCATGACAATCTCTGGTTGGACTAGCTGCGACAATTACGTTTTCGACTGGTGAATGACGAGGCGTGTCTTATACTCCGTATACACAAATTTACGACAAAGTGATTGGGGAATAATTTCAAATTTCGCGGGTCAACCTGTTACCCGAATGCTGGCGTAGGGATCGTTCGCCAAGAGCTCCGGAAGCCATCTTGGTTGTCCATTAACGAGAGCCTCTCACCAGTTGCCTGGCTGGGTGACGATGCACTTCTTTTTCATTAATCTTAATTCGAGGCCTTTTTTTGTACTAACTGCACTGGTCTTAACGTAAAGAAAAAAGTGTCCTCGTCGCGTAATGTTTGTCCCTCTTCGGCATGAAAACCGCTGGGTAAATTTGATTGATGCAGCCTGGCCCCTTATACCGAGATGAGGAAAAAACGTACCGTACGTTTGCTTTTTTTTAGTGTTCGTCATGTGCGGGAAAATATGGAACGTATAATGCTGAATTTGAAATTTCAAAAAAAATAGGTTAATAGCGCGAGTTGCGGGGGGTGATGCTGTGACCGGTGATTTGTGAAAGTCGAGGGCGAATTTCGTCTTGACGTTGCTTCAAACCAATTTTTTTTTTGTAAGCATTAACCTTTGCGGGTTTAATAGTGCTAATCTGCCCACTATGGTCCGCCATTTTTACTGATGGAAAATAGGTTTATATCTCTAGCATCTTCCAGAAATGTTCAAGATGCCGACGTTTTCAGGGGTTCCGCGAGATTTTCATGACAAGATTCTTGTTTTCTTGTATGACGTTATAAATTTATAGGTATTGAATTTGTTGTAGAATTGCGTGTTCAAACAATCAAAATTGCATTAACATTTTTATTATTGCATTTGTTTTAAATTATAAACATACAACAATTTATTATAGGCAGCCATACAATTTGATAAATTTAAACGAAAATATGCATTATTTTTTTGGTGCTGTGATTCCGCAGAAAAACAATTGATGCAAGGCTGAAAGTTTGAGGACACAACTTTTTTTAGATTAAAGAAACTTCTACACTTTAGTTTCGTTTTGATTAATAGCCTCATATGAAAACAGAAGCCCTCCTGAAAAAAATCTTTAGTCTTTTCTTACATGCTTTAGAAATTCACTGAAGAACTTTTTTAGGCCCAGGTTAAGAGGAAATATCACCATAGTAGCTAACCGGTTTAATTAATGCTATGACGTCGACGCGTGTTTGAACCTGTTAGATGAATTTATAAGCCATGCGTTGAGGTTAGAATTTCATCTGCTTAATCTGTTTTATTCAACTATTACTAGAAGAGAAATGCAATCTGATTTCTTTGAGACACTTTTGTGACAATATTGCAAAATTCTGGTTCTAACTAAATCTTGGCCAAAACAAAACTACAACTTGGCACTGTATAATGTCACTTTGCTTTGTTATTTAACACGTTCTCTTATTAATTTGATGAAAATAAATTGAGCAATTGGTTATTGAACGAATTCGGTTGTTCGATAGCGCCATCTAGCGCCCACGATTTTAATTTATTTTTATTTAAGAATTATTATTATAATTGATAACTGCGGAACACTTCGTTAATGTCGTGGTACGAAGTCTTTCGCCTTTCATACGTTTTTCCTCTTTTTTTCTTATCGCCAACATAAAGATATATTCGTACGTTTTGATATCACGACGCATAAAGTGTAAAATCGTTTTCGATTGCCCCGTGGACGAGGCTAAGCGGCTGACCTACTTCGTTTTCGATAGGCTTAATACGAGAAAAAAAAAATTGCAAATTGCGATGCCAGCGCCGTTGTTTTTTGTGTGTGTGGCATATAAAAAAAATAAGTTGATATCCCAGTAAGGCTTATTGCATTTCCGTACGCCGATTGTGACATAAACTCTTCACTGGCTTATCCGAATTTATGAGCTTCCCCCATTTGTGCGTTTTCCATCATTGGCAACATATGGGAATCGTCCATAAATTCTCATGGCATGGTATTGACGCCTCAAAAGTTAAAAACAATGAAAACTTTGTATTCAATAGCATGTAATCATCCTCATCACAATTTTGTTTAACATTCGAAAGCTGGATACCTCATCAATTTTCAAAATGTTTGAGAATATTTTCGTATACGCCAAAAGCTGTCGTTACTTACTCTGAAATTTAAAGTTACTCTTATTTGAAAATGTACTTGTACATCCTCCAGATGGATGACGTTTCTCTCTCCCCAACCTCCTTCACTGTCGGCCATCTTTACGAACCATAATAACTATGGCGAATGGACACACAACAAATTTACGAAATATTTTGCAAAGGTGGTTTGGAAACTACGACAGTGGGACCGGACCTTTTATCAAAGAAGAGGGCTATGTGAGCCTGGGCATGTTGTTTCCAGGTGGCGCCGCAGCCTTTTCAACATCACTGCTTTTGGCTGAAGTAAAAAAAAATGGCCACAAATTGGAATCACGTGGTCGTGGGAGGGCAGAAAAATAGGTCAACGAGAACCCTACGATCTCTACGATTTTGATTCGTACATAATTTGGGTGGGAAAAGCGTTGAAAAAAAAAAACTTATCCGTTTTTATGGTTTCGTTAAGTGTTGGTGTTGACGTGACACTTTGGAAATCGGTGATTTATATTTACCAAAAAAAATCCCTAATGGGTCACGTTTAGCGATTTAATGTTATTCGGTTATGGGCGCTCAACAGTCTTTTACAGGTTACATAAAAATTGACCTAAAAATGAGTAAAAGTGCGATTGACCAGTTTGAAAAATGAAGGCTATGCTCTAGACCAGCACCCGAAATTGATTTATTTTATATCATTAATTAAGTTATGAAAGGCCAACAAAATAGGGGTTTGGACCAAGGAGTTTTACCACTTGTAGGTGATATTCCTATACGTCGATAGGAATTTGCTCAAGACAATTTCAAATTTTAGATTATTAAGAGTTCTCTTCGCGTGTGTTCCGGAATATGTATCATGCGATATATGGATTAATTGATTGCAAAATATGACAAGTATTTTGGATGAAAAGTAAAGTGAAATCGGATTTAATAGGATTCGTATTATTTTGACTTAATTTTTTACTGATGCAGAACAAGTGTTGAGGCACTCAGCTAAAGAACATCTTGTTTTCACTTTTCCGGTCAATTTTATCCATTTAAAAACTAAGAACACAGCTTAGTAGTGAAAAAAAGTGGAGATTTTGGGCTATTTTAACTGTGAGATCGTATCAGTCCAAATTTGCATTGTGTAGCGTGGACGAAACTTCTGATTGCCACTGTTTCATTTGATGTTTAGCTGATTAGCTTTTGGTTGTAGAACATTTGTGTCAAATTGGGACCAAAGTTATCTACATCTGCTTTTTTTATAAACTTTTTTGTCTTTTAGACTATCTTAATTAATTTTCACTCTTAAGCAAACACTCGTTTTCAGGACCTTGAGCTAGTAAAAATTTGGTTCGCCTTATTTTTTGGACGGTTTCAAAACTCACTTTTTATAAATGTTTTAAGAGGGTGGGCTTGACACCCCGTCGGTTGTTTTTTCTTTTTTTCTCTCTCAGTATTGTTTTTATATATACGAGTATTTTGTTATTTTTTGTCGGCCTACTTATGAGGAAATCTTTCAGTATTTCATGAAAAAAAATGTTCATAAATATTTACAACAACAAAAAGTGACCGTTTGCACCACACTCCTTTAAATTTATTCGGCCATTAAGAACCATTTAACATGCGATGACTATACAAACCATGCAAAGCTTATCAAAACTACACTTAAAAGAGCAAGGTGCACGCGCGATAAATACGAGCAAATGATTTAAAATAAATAAAAATAACGATGGAACAATAATATAAAGGGCATAGTTGACATAGTATTTAATTACATCATTAAAATGGTACTTATTCTTTTTTTTGTAATGTGTAAAAAGCATGACATGGACGCAGTGTAACAGGAGCTATAGATTGCATGGCGTGTACAAAAAAAATTGTACTTTTGCTAATGATTTCTTTCTTTTTTTTCAGGTAAGATAATTCGTTTCTTTGCCGAATTTTTAACTACGTGTATACCTTCGAGTGTTTGACGTTGGCCACTTAAGGTAGGACTTTAGGTAGCAATTGATGAATTTTAGGAACTGATCTGGAATCATAACTGCTGCTTTCAACAATTACCTGTCGTACTATGCGAGCTTTACATATAGCTAAATATAATAGTTTGCATATAGTTTGAAATTCCAAATCCAGCACCCTTTTGGAAGGAAGTCGATTTTTGAGACCCGGAAGTTGGAGTAAAGGCGTGTCACTAGGTGGCGCTTATTGTTCAGGGATGTCCCTTCACTACGACGCCATTTTAAATGTGGTTAACCAAAACCGTGCGTGATTTTTGATTTACAAATAAAATTTTAAAAAAAGTAACGAATTGAAGTGGGTGAAAGGGGGAACATTTCAAGCATTTTTAACTTTATTGGGAGTGCGTAATTTCATTTTTTCACTTTTTTTCGCCTCTCCCCATGTCGGTCGTTGTATAAACACTCCGCCTATTTTTAAAATAAGTTTTTAAGAAATCAGGGCATTCAATTACACACATGTGCCTCACCACAAAAATGGAGTCAAGGCCAAGCGTTTCTGCTCTACTGACACAATCCACTTGACCAGAATTCCTTAGGCCTAGTTCAGGACAAACCGGTGATACAACGAGAAAAAACAGCGGTCGTTTGCGAGAATTATTAATGACCACGGAGGCAAAAGGGGTTCGGCGGCCGAGATCTTATTTATTTTCGGAATTGCGGGTTTTTGCAGGTGGTTTTTT